>JAMZAV010006692.1:0-41104 GCA_024449915.1 Sweltsa coloradensis | reverse complement strand
AAACCGTTTGGGGGGGTTTTTTTTTTTGGGATTTTAAAATTTTAAACATGAAATTTTTACTTTTGCATTTTTTGATTCGAACTTTTTTGGACTAGCAATTTTCATTTGCGCATTTTTGCATATTTTAATTGATTCCATTCTACGAGTGTTTCTTCTGAGCATATTTTGATTTCGAACTGTTTTTGACTACAATTGTCACTTGCGATTTTTGCATTTTTAATTTGTTTCCCATTCTACGAGTTTCTTCTGAGCATATTTTGATTTCGAACTTTTTTGTGACTAGTAATATTCCTTGGAATTTGCTATTTTAATTGATTCCGTTCTCGAGTGTTTTTTCTGCGAAATTTTTTTGATTGGAATTTTTTGGACTAGAAATATGTACATGTGACTATTTGATTTTCCCCATCATTTAATATTCCCCGGTTTTTGGACTAATTTATTAAAATTCCCGGGAACTATTTTTGCGAACAAAAAACTTTCAGTCGATGTTTGGGTTTAAAAAATGGAATTTTCTCGTGGTGAAGTTCCTCAATAGGGGGTGTAGTGAGTGGCTGTTTCTGCGAGCTAGTGTTCCCCTACGATCACTGGATAGGGGGCCCAAACCCCAGGATTTTTGGGATTACATCGCCCAGCAAAAATCAACCGGATAAATGATGGTACACAAAAAATTTCTTTTTTAAAAATAAATTAAAACTCAGATTTTTTTTATAAAATTTCCAATCTTTTTTTATTTTTTTAATAAAAAAAATATATAAATTTTTTGGGGGGTATCAAGTTACATGGGCAGGGGAATAGCCCATTGGGAATAGAACTTTAATTAAAGGGATCCATAGGTGGGCGGGTTTTGATGTATTAAGTCTGTATTTTTTTATTAAATAAAACCCTAAATTTTGGATGGAAAATTTCATTCACAAATTTAAAATTTTAGTATTTTTGATCCATTTTGAAATCCTTTGTTTATTTTAAAGTTTGTTTTTCAGGTGCAAAAAATTTGTTTAAAGTTTAAATTTAATTAATTATAAATTAAAATTAAATTTAATTAATAATTTTTTTTTTAAATTGAAGAATTTTTGTGTTCTTCCGCTTTTTTTGAGCTAGAAATTTTTTTTTTGTTTTGTTAATTTACCACCTGGGAAAAAAAACGCTGTTTCGGGTGGTTACCGACAACTAAATTTTATATATACCAAAAAGGCTATAATTGCAATACTGAAAAATATATAAATTAAATTAAAAAATTTTTAAAATATTGTGTTTACCCGGGAAAATTTTTTGATGACATTGTTGTGGAGCTTAAAAAACCCAATAAAACAAAACCTAGTTTATCCAAACGATGATTTCTTCTTGAGTTTCATCAATTTTTAAAAATTTTTTTTGGCGGCCATCTTGTGGACGCCATGGGGGAAAGGGGACTCATTTTTCTCCCATCGGTCCCCCTGAAAAAAACATTCTTAAAATGTCTTTACCTGCTCCTAAAATTTTTGGGGCTGGTTTCCGGGTTTGAATGTTCCTATAGTTTTAGCAGTTGTTCCACAGACATTAAAGTCCATTGTCATGTCCCTTTTTCCCTCCCTGCCTCTTTCCCAAATCGCTTACGAAAATAGACGAACTATACAAAAAAAAATATATCGATCAATTTGATAAAGTTTAAATATTTTATGTAGTGTTATTTTTAGATAATAATGATAATAAAATAAATTTTTTCTCATTAACGTTGCCAGGATTTTGATTCGGGGGGGGGGGGGGTATTGGTAAAATGCCCACAAAACTATTATTCGGGGGAATAGTATGTATCCAGGTAGGGGGGTCTGGGTAGGATGCCCAAAGAAATCTGGGGCGCATAGTAACAGACAATTTTTTAATTTTATCATTGCAAATAATTACATTTTAATAGTTTTTAGAGTGCTTTTGCTTATTATTATCAAATTGTGAAGATCCATACAACTGTCGGTTACAAAATTTGCCCATTGTAGGACCTAAATAAATAAATTAAAATAAAATAAATAAATTGTTATATTGTATTTAGATATACCCACTCAGCTATATAATCAGATTTCAGTTTACTCTTATTATGTATGCTAGGCTATTTAGTAATATATAAACCCTTTCTCTATTGCTGGGGTGGGGATAGGACACCCTGATCCCTCCCCCTCGCTACGCCCCTGGCAATACATATTGTTATGTATTGTGACAAACAAAAATTACAGATCAAAAAACTACTTACTTATCCACGGACTACACCTAAATGCAAACGTACGCGCGCGCACTAGGCACTCACATTAGCAAGCGAACTCGCCGAACATGCTCATTAATTAAGCATATTTTTGGGTGAAAACTCTTTTCGTGAGAAATAAGGGAAATATGGAAACGAATTGGCAATTTCTGATAAAGACATCTTCCATGAAGTTTACAATAGTAGTAAACAAATCCCCCTAAAATACAAAAATTTGTAAAAAAGACGGCAGCCCAAGCTCTCCTTCAAAAGTCTTCGGCTGTGAATGCTGTGAGATATAGAAGTCGAGCCAAGCTTTTTATTCTTTCTCCCCTAGTTCGCTTTGAAACTATGTAAGATCAATTCTCGCCTGTTGACGAGCGGCCAGCCAACGATTTTTGTGGTAAAAAAGTAAAATTTTTAAACTCGAAATCATAAAACAAATTTCTTGGCATGAACCAAATTCAATGGCCACACAGTCATTTTTTATGATTTCAGTTTACAAAATTTTACTTTTTTACCACAAAAATCGTTGGCTTGGCGCTCGTCAACAGGCGAAATGTCTTACATTATTTATCAAAGCGAAACTAGGGAGAAAGGAATAGAAAGCTTGGCTCAACTTCTATATCTCACAGCAAAATTCACAGCCGAAAAAGACTTTGAAGGAGAGCTTGGCCTGCCCGTCTTTTTTACAAATTTTTTATTTTGGGGGGATATCACATCTTTTTGTGGATGTTCGTTCGCTATCAAGGTGTGAATGATGGACTTTGAATGATTAAATGTGTTAAGTTCAAAGTGTTTTTTTACCATTTTTGGGGCCCACGGTCCCCCCAACGATAACCCTTAAATAAATAAATAAATAAAATTTTATTTAGAGTCTACCCACTCAGTATATATAACGGATTTTCAGTTAGGGGCCTTTAAATCAAAGCGACCAAGCCCACCCTGCAGGCCCCGACCGCAATCGACGAGTGAGCGATAACCAACAAAGATCGATATTGTTTTTAAGTAGGAAATATATCAATCAGTGGTAGGACAGTGCGAACATCCGCGGATCAACGCCAGAATCAAAAGGCCGACCAGAACACCTCTGAAATTTATTATGTGCTTCGTTGCTAGACGGCTCCGAAGTCACCGTTTACCAACTCCTAAGCAAGAACGATAGACTTAAGTCCAATCAGAAGTTAAAAAAACTCTGACTGAGCGGGAATCGAACCCGGCCCTCTGGCATTGGAAGCAGATACGCTAACAACAAGACAACGCCACTAGCATAAGCACTAGAGATTTATAATGGTTAGAGCATGTTTAATTTCAAGCTTTGTATACAAATTACTACGCCTGAGTGATTACGCGTTTTGATTTGCTAGGACGGCTCCAAAGTCACCGTTTTACAAAAACGCTAAGACAAAGAAAACTGATAGGACTTAAGTCCAAATCAGATGTAAAAAACTTTGACTTGAGCGGAATCGAACCTTGGCCCTTCTGCACATGGAAGCAGATACGCTAACAACAAGACCAACGCACTAGCATAAGCACTAGAGATTTATAATGGTTAAGAGCATGTTTTAATTTCAAGGCTTGTATACAAATTACTACGCCTGAGTCAATTACGCGTTTGATTTTTGCTAGGACGGCTCCAAAGGTCCACGCGTTTACAAACTCCTAAGAACAAGAAATGATAGATTAAGTCCAAATCAGAAGTTAAAAACTTCTGACTTTAGCGGAATCGAAACCCGGCCCTTCTGCATTGGAAGCAGATACGCTAACAACAAGACCAACGCCTAGCATAAGCACTTGTATTTTATAATGGTTAAGAGCATGTTTAATTTCAAAGCTGGTACAAATTACTAAGCCTGAGTAATACGCGTTTTGATTTGATTTTGATTTTGATTTTCCCCGAGTCCCCCCCCCAATTGCCCTGTTCTTGTTATATGAGGTACATATGAGTGTGGCCCAAGTTGCAAGTTCTAAGATGAACCGTTTTCTCGGTATAGCGTATATTCATAAGAGTTACGGAATTACCTACTTTTGATAATTTTGTTTTTTTTCCGGTACCCGTTAAACCCAATTTGCTTTCCATATTCAAAAGGTGATAAAGAATGAGAGATATCAAAACTGTATTCAACGTTTGAACATCTCAGTTGTAGCGTTTTCTTTGAATGATGTTATTCTTAAAGTTCAGATATGTTTTTTGTCATTTTTGGGCCCATGCGGTCATCCAAATTTAGCCCCTTGTGTTGGACGAAGATATTTATAATGGTTAATAGCATGTTAAATGTTCACTTTTGTACAAATTACCAACGCCTTGGTTAATTACGCGTTTTGATTATCATCCAAATTTGATTTGTCTCCGGTCCCTGACCCGATTTTGGTTTTGAAAGCAAAAGGCACTGCGTCTGGAAATACACAAGTGTGGCCAAGTGTCATAGTTCTAAGATTTACCGGTTTTCTTGTAGGCTAAAGAACGCTCCCGCGGAAGAATGCCACCCACCCACCCACCCACCCACCACCCACCAACATACCAACTAACAGCCAACAGCCACCAGCCAGCCTAAGGAATTGGGGACGATGTTGAGAGCCTTTTTTAACACAGAACGAGTATGTCGGGATCGGGTGATTTTTTGTTTTGGTATGTCATGGACCACATACCAGGTCATATACCGAGTTGCAAGATTGTAACTCTTTCGGGCGGCGTGTGCAGATAGCTGAAAACCCCCCAACTCTTGTAGTGTATATAGGGCAGGGAGTTCGGTGTCGCCTAAGCATCGCGTCGCTTGTCTGCGGGCGACTACCGTCGCCTAGATAAATACAAATCAAAAAAAAAACTAGTATTTACTGTAAGAGGATGAGTGATACCAAAACAAACTTTTATTTACGTGAAGATTTTAGAGTTTCAGTCCCTTTCTTTTAAAGTGAAACACGTGACCCAAATTAGATACATTTAGGACCAGCTTTACGTATATCCAATACGCCCAACGGTCCACGGTTACCGACGCTTGCATAATGCGATGGGGGCGCCAAGAAGCTATTGGGGGGGGGGGGGGAAATTGCGAAATGCACAAACACCAACAGCCATTTTAGTAACCATTTAGAAAAACTCATTACTGTGCCTTAAAATTAGTTCGACGGCTTGATGGAAATACTTTGATTGGTTATTTGCAGATACCGAAGATTTCATGAATCAAGTAAGACACTTTTCTAGTAGTGATTCCCATCATGAATAAGGTGGTATAAGCAATTTAAGGAGAGGTGGCGGGGGAAAAGGGGAAGAGATATCGAACGAAATGACAATTTCAATCGACCAGCAATAAGATACAAAAAAAGTAAACTTCCTACTGTATCCCAAAAACGTAAAAAGGTCACGTTTTATAAAAGCAGTCAAATATAATATATTGTCTTGATATATTCGCTTATGAGGCCCACGCATTAACTGTCTTTTTGGCAATCAACATACATGGCATCGAACGAAACGCGTAAACCAAAATGGTTTATTTAATAGTGTGGGCGTAAAATGGAAATGATATTATTGGTTAAGGCAGCATGCAATGGCCGTGCATACCTTCATGAAAATAAAATATGTACTTTAAACTGAAAGTAATAATCTCATTCGAATTTTTTTACGTGGTTTGTTACTTAGTTTGTTACCAGGACATCGAGCCAAGAAGTATGTTGTTTTGTTCGGAATACCCCGTTGAAAATAACGGTTTTTAAAAAGGCGTTCGACACCGTCATGATGCATTTTATGATATAACCATAACAACATATAAAATGTATGTCTATACTCAGGTGGTAAAATAACATTTTCTGATCGAAATGCAACTAGAAAACTATGACGATTACAATGTATACATACGTCAAAGAACATAATTCTGAAGAAATACTTTTTTAAAACATTAAAAATCTTGGTGATTTATGTCAAGATCTTGGATAATCATCTATTTTACATAACACAAGGCATTAGAGGCCTAATCAAGAAAACACAAGTTTAGTTTTCTATGATTTAAAGTTTTGTTATGTTTCTGGAATAATTTGGTATCGCAGGATGTAATGATATTGCATCATTACCCATTATATTATACCAAGGTCAAGCGAGGACAACGTGGTGGGTTGGACCTCTGATTTCTCATGGCCAAACCCTCCGGCCATCTTTCTTTGTTTGTTCAAACCGTTAGAGGGTAATGATGAAAAACGCATTGAATTGAAAAACAAAGTGGCTGCCCTATTCACTCAATTGAATCACACTTAAAACTTTATGAATTTTGTGAAACCCCAACCCACGCCCCACTCTACCAACCCCACAGACCTGAGCACCGGCAAGTAGGCGCGCAGAGTCAGCTGGTTTAACAACATCTGGAGATTTGTTTTATAGTTTTGTGCAATGTTTACAAAAAAATATAAAGAATTAATTGTTACTAAGGTTAACGTTCATTATTTTCCTTCATAGATGTGTAGGATGTGCGCGTGTCAGATATGATAGGTTACCTGGTTCACCATGAAGGACGGTAGGTGGGTCCCAGTCCCCAGAACGACGACAGGATGCGGATGGTGACATTTTCGACGCCACATACCCTGGGACGCAGGTGAAGGTCGATGGGCGACCCGATGGGTGGCGCTACCGCGTCGCTCACCTCGCGGCGTTATGTGCAAGTTGGGCGTTAATTGTCAGGCGCTTTGAGAGGGGGGCAGTCAGCTAGGAAGCAAGACATTCATGTTCTTAGGACGAAGCAAGATAACCAAAATAATGCAAGGAGTTACTTACACATCATGGCGACTTCATTAGTGTTATATATGTCTTATAGTCCCACGAAATATCGTGAAGAGCTGCTGCTTTTGGCGCTCATCAGGGGGGTGACTACTACAAGTTGTCAGGTATTTGAAAGAGTTGAGGTGGTCAGTGATCGGATGTACTCGCTACCGGGAGACTAAAAACACAGTAACACTGACTACTGTATAAACGTCCAATTGGCCAAGTGTTTGAGTGAGTGCATAACGCGCCTTTCTTCATCTTTCATTCCCTACCCTAAACCACCTGTACACATTCTCAAAATGATGTTGGCATGATAGTCTTTGCATAAGGAATGTGGGTATAAAAATTTGGGGGCAAAGGTTGGAACCTATATATAGAAAGGTCTTGAAGAGACGAGTCCGAATATCTATGATAGACCAGCAGCAGCGGCAGCTGTCTACCCAAAATCAAGGTCAAAGGTCAAATTATTACTATTTTGATAAATTAATTTTCTCATTGTTGCGATTTTTTCTTTTTCGTTTAATAAATTTAAGAATCGATTAAAATGTAAATAATCATGAAAATATAGTAAAATTTAATATTTGACCTTTTATGACCCAAAATTAGGGTCACAATTGCCCAATTTTGTACAATATTGCATTAGCCTTCTACATGTTGTGACGTTTCATGTTAACATCCCATTTAATCAGATTGCAAATAGCATCCCACACATGTATTTGGTGTAAGATTGATTAAAGCATGGCCAAGGTCCATTGGGTCAGTCGGGAAAGGTCAAAATATGCTTAAAAACTGTCGAAAATTCGAGTGGGTTTACCTAAAGGAAAGGAATTTTCAGTTGGATTGCTACGACGAATGCGATATTTGTTCAAAATAGTAATATATCAACGTTAAACTTCAAAACTAGATAGTTTGAAACTTGACATTTGAACTTAAAGACCGCAAAACTTTGCACTAAAAATTGTTAATTAAAAAATACATTTTTCATACGTTTCGGATTTTTGATTTACTACTCACATTAATTTTCTGAAATACATAAGTATCTACACATGTCTTTTGGTTGTGCTCTGATTATAGATAACATGGCCAAGATTATTTGGTCAGTTGTGAAAATGTCAAAATATGCTTGAAAAAGTCGAAAATATCCGGAGTGGAGTCACGAGTCATGATTCGATGTTATCACAACGGAGATCTTTGTCCTTTTTGGTTATTTATAGCAATTTATATTACACCAGTGTCGATATTATATGATGGATTGCTGATCAACCGAAATGCAACGATAGTTGTAATGACAGCGAACAGAGTAGAAGAATCACATGATTCACTATCATTTTATGCATGGCATTGAAACACTAGAGGATAGCGCTGCGTGATTAGATTGAAAATGGCGATGCGTCATGAAAAATAGTTGTGCGTAGAAAAAAAAATGTCCGGGTAGCACAAAGATTCAGGTCGAGATCATTGTTACTGCATGTAACCAACTTGAGGTCCTTGTAAGTCTACGGATTTAGTTGTGAAGCCAATGTAGACAAAAAGTTAATAATTCGAATTCCTTTCCGAGTCCGTGGAGATTCAGCCATCACTATCCGAATCATCGAAACTTTCTTCACCGTATTCCTCATTTGGACTGAAAATTTGTGCAATCTTTAATTTACAAGCGTTTGTGCAAGTGAGGGTGTTTGTGAGGCACTTCACCAGTTCAGCAGCAAGCAGACTCTTGGGCAATTGGCATGCCAAACAGTCATCACTGCCAATGGTACTGGAGCGTCCTCCATCCACTTCACGTAAGTTTACCACTCTCATTCCTCCTCACATGGGACGTTGGATCGGGACAACAGATGGACGTGGTTCGAAACATCTGTTACCAAAAAACTGCAACTTGGATAATTTGCCATCGAAACGGTGCAGACAAACACAGTCTTGGCAAGGTGGTAAACGCCAGAGTCAACTTCACCACACTACTTCTGAACAGTTCGTAGCGGAAGACAAATGCTTCGATTTTGTTTAGGAGTTCACGGCTAAGTGTCCAATCATGGCCCAGTTGACTTAAATCGTCACTAAAGTCAATGTTCTGCGAAGCGTTTTAAACTTCAAAAGCATGGAGTCCCGGCAGAGCTCGCAATCTTGGAAAACATCGTATAATGTGTTTTGTTCTTTGTCCCCCATCACTTTGAGAACATGGCGAAACGAAGCAACAGATAGGAAAACTAGCAAGGTCCGGTCAGATTTTAGAGTAATGCTGCTGAATTGTAAGCCTGTAGTGATGCATGCTTTAGCATGTAGCAGCATTTCGAGTTCAGCTTCTTCTGGTGAGGGAATTCAGTTCAGGATAGGCCTGCCAGCTGACGGAGGCTATCTTCACGCAAGATTCTTCACAAGCTAACGTAGGAAGACTCTTGCACCAAGTTTCTGTTTCTTCTCTCGGATTTCCAATCTCAAAAACAAAATTGATTAGCTTCGTTTATTATAGAGTTTTTGTGAGAATCCTCTTCCAGTCCATCACATGCAGCTGCCCAGCAGGTGACCATCTTGCAACTTTTGAGAATTTGGGTGTACTACTCCGAAATCGTTCCAAGTTTTTTTCTATTGAAGACTCTATAAATCAAAGACAATGTCGATGGCGGGCGCAACCCTCTTTCTGCTTCTTCGAAACGCTGATGCCATGTTAGTGAATCATGTGATTTCTTCTACTCTGTTCGACTCTGTCATTCACAACTATCGAATTGCATTTCGGTTGATCAGCAAATCCATCAAAAATAATATCTACACCGGTTTAATATTACTATAAAATCACCGAAAAGGACAAAGAGATCTCCGTTGTGATAACATTCGAATCATGACTCGTGACCACTCGATATTTTCGATCTTTTTCAAGCATATTTGACATTTCACGACGACCAAAAATTAATAATCTTGGCAATGTTTATTTATAATCAGAGACACACGAATAAGACATGTGTGAGATACTTATGTTATTTCCATAAAAATAATGTGAGAAGTAGTTAAATCAAAACGTATGAGGAAAATGTATTTTTTTAAATAACAATTTTGTGGCAAAGTTTGGCGTCTTAAAGTTAAATGTCAATGATTTCAAACTATCTAGTGATGAAGGTTAACGTGACATATTACTATTTGAACAATATCACATTCGTCGCAGCAATCCAATTAAAATTCCTTTCTTTAGAGTACCACTCCGATATTCTTCGACATTTTTAAGCATATTTGTTTGAACTTTCACGACTGACCCAATGGACTTGGCCATGCTTTAAATCAAAATCTTACACCCCAAATACATGTGTGTGTGATGCTATTGCATACTGATTAAAAATGGATGTTAACATGAAACGTCACAAAATGTAGAGAAAATGCCAATATTGTACACAAATTGGCAATTGTGACCTAATTTTGGGTCATAAAAGGTCCAAATATTAAATTTTACCTATATTTAATGATTATTTACCAATTAATCGATTCTAAATTATTAAAAGAAAAGAAAAAAAATCGGCAACAATGAAGGAAATAATTATCAAAATAGTAAATAATTTGACCTTTGACATTGAATTTTGGGTAGAAAGCTGCCGCTGCTGCGGTCATCATGGGGGGGGGGCGGGAAAGGAATATTCGGAATCGTCCAACTCTTCAAGACCTTTCTAGTGATATAGGTCAACCTTTGCCACCAAATTTGCTACCCAAAATCCCATTATGCAAAGGACTAGATTGGTAAATATTATTGTCATTCTTAATGGAAATGTAAATAAACAAGCTATCTCACAACAATGATAACTAAGTGGGTTTACAAAAATACCAGAAATCAGCATAAAAGGGAATATTCCACTTCGCCAAATCACTGGTACGAATAGATTTTTTAGAAGAAGTATTTCGGCCCGATTACAAATATGTACTTTGTTTTCAGTGAAAGAATTAATCCAGTTGATTATAGCCGTTTAAAAGCAGCACTTTTAAAGCCGGCAAAAACGAACTGTGACGTCAGAACTGGTGTTGATCAACGCCGTCTGGATAAACATACATCCAGACCAAAGAGGTTGGATAGTATTATTAGTAGGATCGAGATATACATCAAGGGACGGCGGTGTTTTAAACAAAGCAGTGCCTAGCGTAGCCAAGGAGGAAGGAATCATGTAAGGGAGGCAGTGTGGCGTCGTCAAAAAACCATAGCCACTTTGAAACGACAATGGTGGTCGGCGAAAGGCCTCGAACCAAAGCAAGGTCGTCGGTATTATTAAAGCTATTTGTCAAAGCTAGAAACATTCCAAAACAAACCACCCAAAAAACGCAGAAACATCAACAACAAAAATTAACCTTTTCACCTCTTTATTATTCTATCTCATATTAATACAAGAGTTATTATCAACGTATTAAGTATAATACCAGCTGTTTCAGTGCCGCCATAGTAGTCGCCATATTGGTCAGCACCAACGAGAAGGAGTAAATACTGCGAAAAACTCTATGTTTTAGTAGCCGCCATATTGGTCAGCACCAACGAGAAGCAGCAAATACTGCGAAAAACTCGATCAGAGACGTTCAAAACGGCCACGTCCATTTGTACAGCCACAGATAGCGCATGCTGTCTCCTTACATTATTCATACCTCCTTGAGCGTAGCCTACAGTAATGTAAACAGATGGCGGACATTTTACATTTAACGCCTAGCCACGAAAACGAGAAAGTTGACATTGCAATCAAAAAACAAAAACTGAAACAGTCCTGGGTCTAGGCCTAGACGTAGAAAATTATTTATAATACAACAGTCTAGGCCAATCGTTCCTGTAGGATATAGGCATTGGTATGTGAATACTAAAATGACTCACTTGACAAGCCCTAGGCTTAACTTGCCAACCCTAGGCCTGCACGTTCATGTTCTGACACACATCCCGCACAAAACCTTACTTGATGACTAATTAAAGCCTATTGTAGATAAAGAATACCATGATAGTCCTAGGCTATGCAAAAATTCAAGACAAAATGCTCGTTATTCTTTATCACAATGATCTCGTGAAATCTCCTGTCACACACGAAAAAAGAAAAAACAAAAGACGGTGAAAATGTACATCCCTGTGGAGTTGTTTGTGTTGAGCGGATGGGCGAGCACGCCGTCTGTATGTAAATATGTAAAATATACGTACATTTAGTTTCCAATTGGCCTTGACTCAACACAGTTATGACGTAGTACCGTCCAAAGATGGCGCACGCTCGTTTTTGGCGCGCAAACTGGGGGTCCAATTTACTTCTTGTTTAAATTACACAAAAAACTTTTTTTTTAAATAAAAAAAAGTGCAGTGACTATTAAGACATGAATAAGAATTAAAATAAAATATAAAATATTAAGTGGAATATTCCCTATTGCGATTTTATTTATAATTTTATAAATAATTCGTATGTTGCGATTTTCCAGAGTATCGGTAAAAGATGGGTTAATTTTAATAATGGGAGTGTCATACTAGTAAGTCTCATTGCTGTCGGTGTCATCTCATCTTGCAGATTTACGACAATGTGTAAATATCGTTCCACGAGTCCCAATTTGCATACGATTGTTCAACTTTTAAAGTGTGCTGTATACATTTCCGCCACAAATCTGACCTAATTTTTTCTTCTTCGCGCCACTTCTGCATTTTTTGCATTTTGCATCTTGCATCACAACCACAATGAAATGTGTGGCTCGTTGGTCTTGTGGTTAGCGTACCTGCTTCCAATGCAGAAGATCCAGGGTTCGATTCCCGCTAAAGTCAGAAGTTTTTTAACTCTGATTGGACTTAAGTCCATCAGTTCTTGTCTTAGGAGTTTGTAAACGGTGACTTTGGAGCCGTCCTCCTAGCAACGAAGCACATAATAAATTCAGAGTTGTTCTGAATCGGCCTTGTTGATTCTGGTGTTGATCCCGCGGGTGTTCGCACTGTCCATACCACTGATTGCTACTTTCCTATTAAAAACACGATCTTTGGTTGGTTATCGCTCACTCGTCGATTGCGTCGGGGCCTACAGGGTTGGCTTGGTCGCTTTAATTTACTGTCCCCCACTGAAAATCAGTTATATAACTGAGTGGGTAGACTCTAAATACAATTTATTTATTTATTTATTTATTATTTATTTATTTATTTATTTATTTATTTATTTATTTATTTATTTATTTATTTATTTATTTATTTATTTATTTATTTATTTAATCATCACAGATAAATAAGAACAAACTTATTCGATTGATTTTTTTTGAAAATTGATTTCCACCAATTGTCTCTACTTTCAATCTACACATTCAAAGAACATGTTTGTCTAGTTTATAATAAATAAGTCATCAAATTATCAAATGTTGTATTTGTAATTTCATATTTATTTGGAAGAACATAATTATTTTTGTTGATTATTATTTGTTTTTTAAATGTATGTTTTTCTTAATTGCTGATTATCTTAGGGCCCGTAGAGCCTTGCCCCCCCCCCCCCCCCCCGCCCCGCGCGACAGCGGTCCCTCTACTGGGACCGAGGATGACAGAATGGACACAAATGAGGAATATGTCAACTAGAGTCAAAGTTTGTGCATCCTTCTTCTAAAAGCAAGCATGGCGTCAATGGTCAAAACAAACTTGCTGGCCCTTTCTTCACTGTCTGCCGGATCAGTGCTGACAATACGTCGTCGAGCTCGAAATTCAATTAACCACACAAATCTACCTCAACGTGTTCCAAACATAAGGGATCCAACTTCCACTTCGCCAAGATGGCGTCAAGTGCGGGGTTGAGGAGTGGGTCGCTCCGGTACTTAATTAGTTTCTCCTAATCAGAGTTACTGTTTTAATGTGTAAAGTGAGTGAAGTGCATCATAACATCTACGACGCGGCGTTGGTACATGGATATCCTACAGAAGGTATGTTGGTGTCATGTAAATGCCTAATTACTGCATCTACACTATGCTGCAATGCACTCTCGAACAACACCGGACCTGCCTCAGCCCTCACCCCGCGCCGCGATGGGCTCGGCAAAAATCACGGTCACTTGGGCGAAACAGCGGCGGCCGCACGCGGTATGCCAGGCTTCCGGTAGCATGGGGGCGTGTCGGTGCATTACTCATCGCTCTGGCAGGTGACGTTCAACTAAACCCTGGCCCGAGGAGGAAAAACCCCCCAGCCGTGCTCCAGTGGCGTACCGTCCGTGTCAGCGGACATCTCAGCAGACACTCCATCTGCGACGCCGTCCCTCCATGCATGATGTGCAAGTCCGTCGGACGGAAAAACCAGCTTTTCATACAATGCGCCTCATGTCAAGGAACATTCATTGTACGTGTGCGAAACTCACCCCTGCATATTACAAACAAATCTCTAGGAAGACAAGCACGTGGACTTGCTGGTATTGCTCACTTCCAAATCTCTCGGATTCTTTGTTCAGTATCGACAGTGAAGAAGACCCGTCATTCATCGAAGCGCGAAAAACCGATTAATTCAGCTAACCACAATATCTCTCCGTTCTCTCGTTTAATTCACGTAGTCTTAAGAATGTGAAGAGACGAGCTATAATTGAAGCCTGGATTGCAACCCATAATGCAGACATCATTTGTGTTAGTGAATCATGGCTTGACGACTCCGTAGGGGACCTTGAAGTCATCGGAGACTGCTACACTGTATTTCGGAAAGACAGGTGTGGGAAACCAGGGGGTGGTGTTATTTTAGCTATTAAACCGGAACTTCAACCTGTAAGACGAACCAATCTTGAAACGAGTGCGGAGATAGTCTGGGCGGAAATACAAATAGGTAAAAAAGAAAATTCTTTGCGGGTCAGCGTACAGATCTCCCAACTCAAATGAACACAACAATAAAGAGTTAATAACGTCTCTCAACCTTGCACAAACTTCACTTAAGGACCACCACGCGACCCTTATATTAGGTGATTTTAACTTAGACATCTCCTGGTCTATCAACGGATCGGCAATACCAAGAAATAACCTAGCCTGCGAATTTCTAACATCATTCCAAGACCTACACCTCAGCCAGCATGTATATGAATCTACACGAGTAACCACCACCTGTAGCTCAATAATAGATCTCGTACTCTGTAACAACCCCTCATTAGTCTCATCTGTCAGTGTTATCCCCGGAGTAAGTGACCACCACGCGATTATGACTACCCTTACAATCGCTCGCCAAAAATAAAGCTAATCAACAAATCAGTTTCTAAATTACGCAAAGGCAGACTGGGATAAATTATGTCAATATCTGTCTCAGGATTTACCAACATTGACTGATTCTAATAACATTGATAGGCTTTGGAAGAGTGGCAAGAGGTTTTCTGGACCTGTGTTCACAAGGCTTTCCAACTGTCAAAGTAAAGGGAAAACGGCCGAGCTCCATGGATCAACAATGACATAGTGAAAACTAATTAAAAAAAGGGACTGGCTTTACAAGGAAATGGAAGAAAACTCAGACAGAGTTAGCACATAACAAATATCTGGAGATATGTAGGCAGACGAAAAAAACAATACGCCACGCCCACCGAAACTACATCTGGAAACTTGGGACCGAGGAATAACAGCAAACAACTGTGGAAGTATATCCATTGTAAACAAGGAAGCTCCTCCCCTGCACACTTCACCATCAATGGAAAAACCATAACAAAACCCATCGAAATTGCCGAAGCCTTCAATGCCAAATTCAAAGACAACTTCTCGCCCGGGCCCCGGAAAACATCGATGAAGTCTACAGAGAAACTCCCGGTCCTGCTAGTCATCTTCCTCTAAATAATGTATATGTGTCCGAAGATGATGTACTGCTGAGATTGCGTAGTCTGCGATTAGGTGCAGCAAACTGGTCCTGACGAAATCCCTACTAGGATATTGAAACAATGTGCAGCAGCTGTCGCGCCCCATCGATCACGTACCTCTTTAATGTATCTCTGTCTACTGGGACCTTCCCAACTCAATGGAAAAACCGAAATATTGTGCCTGTGTACAAATCAGGAGATAAAGTAGACATCAGCAATTACAGACCAATCGCGCTCACATCTGTTCTATGTAAAGTATTGGAAAAATTAGTAAACATGTCAATTGTCCAGCACCTTGAAGAAAGCGGAATAATTTAAAAAACACCAACATGGATTTCTTCCCAGAAGATCGTGTGCCACCATGTTAGCTAAAGTTATTGAGGACTGGCAACATGATCTGGACCAAAAGGCGATCAAGCAAGTGGATGTGATTTCATTAGATATGAGTAAGGCTTTTGACCGAGTCCCACCATACTCGTTTACTCAGGAAACTTGAGAACTATGGGATACAAGGTAACCTACTCAAGTGGGTGCACAGGTTTTCTTACTGGTAGGTGCCAACGAGTGGTCTACGACGGATGTTCATCGACAGATGCCAATGTCACCTCTGGGGTGCCTCAGGGGTCCGTACTTGGCCCCCTGTTTTTCATTGTGTACATGATGGACCTTCCCGCATGTGTCCTCTCAAAGATAGCCATGTACGCGGATGACTGCACTATCTACAAAGCTATATCCGAACACGACGATTCCATAGTTCTACAATGCGATCTAGACGCAATATCCTCTTGGTGCTCAAACAATGACATGTGCCTGAATCCCAATAAGTCTACTTTTATTCGTATAACCCGCTCATCAGACCCAGTTATCACTGATTACCACATAAACGGATCGAAACTACTAACAAGCAATAGCATAAAACTCCTTGGAATCAACATAACTAAAGACCTGTCCTGGAATCTGCATACAGACATAGTAAGATCACAGTGCTCGAAGCTTGTAGGGTTTGTATTTAGAAATCTCAGAGACTGTAATCCAAATGTTCTACGATCCGTTTACCTTTCTTTAATTCGATCTAAATTGGCCTACGGATCTCCAGCTTGGCACCCAACAACCAAAGAGAACATTCACAAACTGGAAGTTGTTCAGAACCGTGCAATAAAGGCCATATACGGATACAAATCAACCCTCAATACTGTTTCTCGTAGAAAAAAGCTAAACATTCTAAGTGTGGACAACTTCTTCAGAAGATGGGGACACAATCTTCCTCAAGGGATGCCTCAGTGGTTGCATCAATCTCGACCCACTGGAGCGCCTAACTCCAGTGCAGCGCACAGTGACCTTGGGACGCGGAAACCAGAAAGGACTTACGCTTAGACCTCCGCGGGCACGCACCACAGCTTATCAAATGTCCCTGTACTTCAGATGTGCATCGGTTTGGAATTCGCTAAGTTGTGAAGTGAGGTCTCTGCCTTACAAGGAGTTCAAGCCACAAAATTAACAGCACATTCCGATAACATCAAGTCCCAGTGATTGCATGCCCTTTTTACGACGACCCTGCATCAAATGGACTTGATTATGGATTATTATCTGTACTACGCCTTGTTAGATATAAGTCATCATAACTAATTGTAACACTGCCATACATCACCATGCTCTCTTCTCTTTTCTTCTTATCGAATTTTCATGCTCTTAATATTGTCTGTATCAAGTTCATATAAGTTGAGTTAGTGTTATGAATCTTATGTCTTAGTTATAAATCTTAGTGTTATTATTGGTTGCAGAACGCACAACAGTGTGAATGAGCCTAAGGTTCGCTTTCTTCAACCTTTTTATAATTGGAATGGAAATGTATTTTTTGATTTTGATTATGAATAAAAAAATTTTAATAATAAAAATAATAACCCTTTGCAAGATGAGAAAGACACAAAAGAAAGAGAGGGAGTAAATAACTTTAAAAAACCCCCATGTTCTTCTCATTATTGAGTTATATTATTCAGGATGGCCAAAAAGATAATAACTCCACCCTCCTAGAATACGGTTAAAGTAAAATGTTTCTCATACATTTTCGGGTTTTCCTGTACTACCTGACAAGGGGAACAACTTGTGAAACATTTAAAGCAATAAAAGGATTTAAAATCCAAAGATTTTCCCCCAGCTCTCACCATTTTTCGGGGACTAAAAAACGGGATCATATTGCAACAAGGAAATACAAAATTTAAAAAATTAAAATCATCAAATTTTTTTTTTTTAAAAAAATGAAACCATTCCTTAAAATCACTTTTCATCACAATCAACAGAAATTACCTGCCCACGGCGCGCAACCCACAGATGCACACCTACCCAACCATTTTTACCTTATCTCGGGCCCCACTCCTCTCCTCTCTCTTTCTAAACCCACTCCCCCTGAACCCCTCATATCAATTTTCTCTGACCTTTAAACCTTGTAACTTGACTGAAATTCCCTGTGTGTATTCTGTCCTTTTTTATTTTCATAGTCATACTAAAATAATACTGTTATCTTAGTACCTAGGGGGTTTCTCTTTCTTTTTTGCTGGAAAAGGGAAAGGACACTGTAAATTTGTATGCGGTCACTGTTGGTCGGGGGCTGTTGCCCTGGGGTGGATCTCCGTGTCGACTGCGGGTAGGGGCAGGATCCCCTTTTTTTTGTTTCTTAAAAATTGTTATTTTTTGACCTCTATCTGTGAGCCTGAAACTTGTTGGGGAAGGGGGGGGGGTTTAAACCGTGTCCCCGGCGTGCAAATCCAAAACCCCCGACTAGAACGTTTGGACGTTGGAGTTTTTTATTTAGTTTTTTCGAAACCCAAAGGGGGACCTTGGGAGACCCGGGAGGGATATGACTTGCACCGTGAAACCCATCACTCCCCGCCCATCTTCCACCGGATGGGAAAATTGGGGTTTTTGGGGGAAAACCCGGCCCCTCTTAGCCCGAGCTCGCAAACATAAAGTCCCCCCTCATAGGGTACAAAAGGGTTTGACCATTGGAATAGAAAGGGGAAAATTCATGTCTTTTTAAAAATGCGCTCTTACAACCCAACGTTGGGGGCTTTCCCGTCAGACGCCCCCAAAGGGGGGCCCCAAAAAAGGTAAAAATTCTGCCCCTTTTTATTAAGTATCCCCATGAGTGAAACTTATCCCAAAATTATAGAAAAAGGGGTTAGTAAAAAATGAATATCCTCGTCAGCCCGGCTTCGATAACCTTTGGGCCCCTCCCGGGCCCCCCCGGGCCCCGGAAAAGTTGGGCCCCCAAAAAAGGTCAAACCTCCTTCCTTGCCCTTTAAATAAAAGGGAAAATTAAAAAAGGAAATTCCCCCCAAAATATCATTTTATAAAAAAAAAAAATTAAAACGGAGAAAAATAATTTCCCGAAATATTCCCTTTCCCCCTTTAAAAAAGGAACCGGGGGGCCCTGGCGTTTGGGGGCCGTTTTAAAAAAACCGCCCTTAAAAGAAGGGGCCCCCAAAAATTTGCCTCCCCGGCCCCCCAAAAAAAGGTCAAAAAAACTCCCCCTAATTAAGTCAACTTTATTAAAACCCATAAAGAAAAAATTATAGAAGAAATTTACCCCAAAAATGAATATCCCCTTGGGGTCAGACGGGCTGCGAGGGGCCTTTAAAAACCCGTCAAAAACCCCCCCCAAAGTGGGCCCCAAAAAATTTTTCAACTTTCCCCCTTTTTCAAAAGGAAATAAAAATTTTTTAAAAAATACTTCATTTTAGGGGGAAAAAATTACTAGAAAAAAACGAAAAAAACCCAATTTTTCGTCGGGGAAAGGGGCCTCTTTGGGGGCCTTTTGAAAAAACCCTTAAAAAAGATGCCCCCCAAAGTGGCCCCCCCAAAAAAGGTCAAATCGGGGCCCCTTTATTAAAAGGAAAAATCCCCCAAAGGGATTTTGAACCTTTTTTAAGGGGGAAAAAAAATTTATAGGAAAAGAAAGGTTTTTGCCCAAAAAAGGGGGAAATTTAATTCACCCCCCGGCCCCAAAAAGGGGGCCCTTGCCAAAATTTTGGGCCGGGTTGGGGAAAATTTTTAAAAAACTTTTTGGGCCCCCCAATTTTTCCCCAAAAAAAGCCCAAATTCTTTCCCTCAAAGGAAAATAAAAATTTTAAAAAATTTTTAAAAATTTTATAGGGAAAATTTAATTAAAAAAACGCTTCATTTTCTTTTAAGGGGGGGGGAAAACCGTTGGGTTAGGGTCAGAAACCCCGTGGAAAAAAGGTAAATTTTTTTTTTAAAAAGAAAACTTTGATTTAATTTACAAAACCGGTTTTAAATAAAAAAAATTTTTAAGGAAAAATTCAATTCTAGCGGTTGTGTTTTTTCCCCGCCATTTTGCCGGGCCCCCCCCTTTAAAAAAAAAAAATTTAAAAAATGGGGTTTTTTTCCTTCGTTCTTCGAATTTTTTGTTGGTTAAGGATTTGTGGAAAAATTTTTACCCAAAAAATTGTTTTTCCTTTTTTTTTCCCAAAATTAAGGGGAAAATTTCCTTTTTTTTAAATTTTTGGAATACAGAAATTTCTAGTGTTTGACTTTTAATCCGGAGAAATTTAAACCCTTTCCTTTTGGGAATTAAATAAATTAAAATTGTTAAATTAAAGGGTTTTATTTTTAAAACCCTTTTAAAAGTTTTTTTGGGAATTTTTAAAAGTTTTTTTTTTACAAAATTAAAGGGGTTTGTTTTTTAATTTCCTATTTGTTCAGGGTCTAATTAAAATAAAATTCCTTTTAAATTTTTTTCCCCTTTCATTATTTATAATTTCCCGGGAAATTTTTCCCCCCCCAATCCAAAATTTTTTCCAAAATAATAATCATACCCAAAATCAAATTAGTAATAATTAAATAAATAAATGTTTATTAAGCAAAATCTTTTAGTGAAAAATTTATGAATAATAATTAAAACCCTTTTGGGGTTTTTGGTTATTAATTTAGGGCCTTCCAAAAAACATAAAAACTTCCCATATTTGTTTTAACCCTTTTTAGTGTTTTAAACCCCTTTTTTTAAGAAAATTTTTTCAATAATCACCCAATCAATAAAAAAGTAAAATTTTTTAAAAGGGTTTTTAAAATCAAAAACCAAATTTATTATAAGTTAAAACCCCAATTGGGGATTTGAAAAAATAAAAATTTGGGGTTTTGGTATTTAACTTCCCCGGACCCAAAACTTCTTTTCACCCCCCTAATCCGGAACCCTCCCTTTTAAAATTTTATTGTAATCATCATCAAATTATAAATAACCCCCTTTTCCTTTTTTTTAAATCTTTTCGGGGTGGGGGGGGAAAACCCCCCCAAATCCTTTTCCCCAAAGTTTAAAAGCCCAAATTTTGGGAGAAAAAATTTAATAAAACCCTTGTTAAAAAATAATTTTCCCTTTTGGGGGGCCCCTTAAATTTTTGGGCAACCCAATAAAATTTTTAAAAAAATTTTGAAAGTTAATGTGAAAGGGGGGTACAAAAACCGGGAAACCCCTTGGGGGGGTTTTAAAAAAAATCTCTCCTCCCTAAAAAATCTCCCTCTCTTCCTTTTTCTTTTCTCATCATCTCTCTCCCCCTTCTCTTTTTTTTTATATATAATTATTATTTTTTATATAAAATTATAGGAAAATTTTTTTTTTAAATTTCTGTCTATAAAAATTTAAAACCAAGGTGGCAAAGCTGGGAGAAAACCGGTTTTTGACGCAGAGCGCGGGAGGTAAATTTCGGGAAATTCGGGATCATTTGGGAAAAGCTTTTTCGGTGGTCCAAAGGGGTTGTGCTAGGGCACAAAAAATTTTTAAGAAATCATGTGAAATAAGGGGGGTATTTTGGGCACTTTTTCCCAAAATATTGCTCATTTTTTCCTTTTTAAACTGCCCGGGGGGGGGGGGTAAAATATGAAAACCAAAACTTTTTAATTTGTAGTAATTTTCCCAAATTTTTGTGTAGGGGGAAAATTATTTGAAATTCAAAATGGCTTAAAAATAGCGACACACACTCATCCCTTTCTGAAAAACCCCCCAAAAATGCAAAAATTTTTTGGAAAAAAAATTTAAAGGGTTTTAAATAACGGTACGTTCTGTATGTCAAAAAAGCTGGATTTGACGATCAAGCGTGTTTTTTAAAAAGGTCATTTATCTTTGAAAAAAAGATAGCCCAGCTTGGCAAACAGTCCCTTTAAAGGGCAGATTCGGCATCTTTTTGGGGGGCCCCCAAATTTGGGGGTTCCCCAACGGTTAAAGCCCCAAAAGCAGCTCGTCCCGAAAGGTGATTTTTCGTTTTCCTGGTTTAAATTTATCTATAAAAGACGAATGTTTGAATCATGTATTTCCTTAAAGAAAGGGAGATTTGACTTTTTTTTTGGGGCCCCTTTTGGGTTTTTAAAAAATACGGGGCAAAGGGCCCCCAACCCCCAGCATGTCTGACGATTTGATTTGTTTTTCCGGTAATTTTCCCCATAAAAAGCGTATGTTTTTTAATCTGGGATACCTTATGAAAGGCAGAGTTGACCTTGTTTTTGGGGGCCCCCTTTGGGGGGGTCTGACGGGTCAACGGCCCATCGCAGCCCGTCTACGATGAAATTATTTTTTGGGGGTAAATTCTTTTTGATTTTTTTTTATTTTCAATCCCTGTAAAACTTAATAGGGGCAGATTTGAACCCCTTTTTTTGGGGGGGGCCCCTTTGGGGGGGGGATCTGACGGGTCAACCCGGCCCCCCGGGACCGCTGACGAGTGATATTCGTTTTTTTTAGTAATTTTCCCTATAAAATGACGTATTTTGAAACATGTAAAAACCTTAGAGGGGAGAGTTGACCTTTTTTTGGGGGCCCCCTTTTGGGGGGGCTGACCCGGGTTTTAACGGCCCATCGCAGCACCTGACGAGTGATATTAATTTTTGGGCTAACTTCTTCTATAATTTTCTTATGTTTCAATCATGTATACTTAATAGGGGCAGATTTGACCTTTTTTGGGGGGGCCACTTTGGGGGCGTCTGACGGGTCAACGGTCCATCGCAGCCCGTCTGACGAGTGATATTCATTTTTGGGCTAACTTCTTCTATAATTTTGCTTATGTTTCAATCATGTATACTTAATAGGGGCAGATTTGACCTTTTTTGGGGCCCACTTTGGGGGCGTCTGACGGGTAAACGCCCCAACGTTGACTTGTAAGACGCGCATTTTTGAAAATGACTTGAATTTCCGCTTCTATTCCAATGGTCAAACCATATGTACCCTATGAGGGGAGACTTTATGTTGCGAGCTCTCGGTCTAAAAGGGATTTAGCTTATTATAATAGAAAGGATTTTTAGGCAGGTAGGCTACTATTTAATTGTTTGTAATTGGTTATTTACAATATATCCAGTCAGAATTTAGTAGATTTGATCCATTTGAAATCCTTATGTTAAAATAAGTTTTGTTTTTCAGGTATTGATTTTATTTCACAACATTAATTAATTAATTATAATAAATAATTTATTAATTAATATAATTTTATAAATTGAAGATTTTTGTGTTCTTCGGCAATTTGAGCTAGACCTTGCATTTCTTTGTTTAAGTAAGTCCTCCTGTGTCCGGGCAATTTTTATCACAGGTAGGGAAACTTACACCATGTTTAATTTCAAGTTTTTACAAATTATTACGCCTAAGTACTTGCGCGTTTTCATTTTCATTTTGATTTTACCCGGTCCCTATTGACCGGTTTTGGTTTTGAAAGCTGATGTCATTGCTAATGAGGGACATCTAAGTGTGGTCCAAGTTTCAAAGTTCCAAGATATTCAGTTTTCTCTGTATAGCGTCTTATTCATAAGAGTACGGAATTACTTAGCTTTCGATAATTTTGATTTTCTCCGGTACCCGTTACCCAATATTGCAATAAAGTCATAATAAGAATTAACATAGTATGTATGTATGTATGTATGTATGTATGTATGTATGTATGTATGTATATGTATTTGTATGTATGTATGTATGTATATGTATGTATGTATGTATGTATGTATGTATGTAGTTGTATGTTGTATGTTATGTATGTTGTATGTATGTATGTAATTATGTAGGGTATGTTGTATGTATGTATGTTGTTGTATGTATGTATTGTTGTATTGTATGTATGTTGTATGTATTGTATGTATGTATGTATGTATGTATGTCTTATGTATGTATGTTGTAGTTTATGTTGTATGTATGTATGTTTATGTATGTATGTATGTATGTATGTATGTATGTATTATGTATGTATGTATGTATTGGTTGTATGTATGTATTTTATGTTTTTGTATGTATGTTGTATGTTGTATGTTGTATGTATGTTGTTGTAGTTGTATGTATGTATGTATGTATGTATGTATGTATGTATGTGTGTTTTTGATGCGCATGGGCAAACTTCTCGTCTAAATCTGCTGAAATTTCCCCACCAACTTCAAGGACAATGATAGTGGTACTGTTACATGGACAGAAAATTCGTAGAAATCCCCCCTACAAAAATTAAATTAAACCCAAATTCCTACTTTATTTTTTCAATCTTAAATATTCCTCTATATATAAAAAAAAAAAAAAAAATCACAAATGTTCCCACTAAGAATGTTGACACTGACAAAAATTTCAGAATTATATCTTGCTCGCCAACTTACAAAAAATTTAATTACTGGCCAAAATTGTGTTTTCCAGAGCTTTACAAATAGGAGTTGATTTGAGGAGCATAAAGATGGATGCAGAACACATCGAAAGGGAATAGAGTTTATGAGTGGACCTTTCCTAAAAACATATTTTGGAAATTTTGGGTACTTTAATACCATGGTGTTGAAGATGTGATATGTTTTCATTGTTTTGGTGTCACCCCGCGTCCACGTGCATGGCGACCCAGTGGCAGACAAGTCTCGACTTGATGACTCATGCAGATTTTCCCATGCGTGCTTGCTATGCTGCAACTTATGCAAATGTGGTACTCGCTCACTCGTCCGAAAACGTCTTTGGCGTTTTCCTAGTTCTAAATATATTAATACATATTCACTGATCTTTGGGGTATTAATCAATTTGATATCCCTGATTATCTCAACCTCAAGGGTTTTGGTTTCAGATCGTGCTATTTTAAATCGATAAATGAAGAATTTCGTAATGATGTTAAAGCTCACTGCAAACGGAATCGGTTTTTGTGGCAACGAGTGGCTTGGCCAGGCGACTGGGAGACCACACACTTCACTTCCTTGCCGTGGTGTTGTGGCATCAATTGAAGAGTCTGCATGATCGTTCCCGTCGTCCAGGGCCACCTCCATCCGTCTGAGCAGTGATTGACTGTCGTCGCTGTCGTCCTGGCGGATGACAGCGTCGCCCCAGGAACCAGGTCATGTTGGCCACAGGTCGGCTCTTTGGGCACCAAACGGTGGCCGTGACGTTGCTTCCCGTTTGCACCCGGCTCAGTAGTTGGTGCAGTGGGGGGACCTGAAGCAACGCATGGCATGACTGAGAGAAAACAATTTCTCAATGGTTTAATGAC
Source organism: Sweltsa coloradensis (assembly GCA_024449915.1). Lineage (NCBI taxonomy): Eukaryota > Metazoa > Arthropoda > Insecta > Plecoptera > Chloroperlidae > Sweltsa > Sweltsa coloradensis. The sequence continues at coordinate 15,910 of JAMZAV010006692.1, read as the reverse complement.
GAGTGGCCACACAACCTGACGTGACGCGCGCTACTAAGAGCGATCTAGCGGTTTCCTAGCGAACCAACACCTGTGACGCAGAATCTATCTATCTATCAAAGCGTCCCTCATATCCCGCTATATTAGAAGCATTGGATATGTAAGATTCTTATATTACTAGGACGCTTCAAAAACGCTTTTTTTAATCGCGTTGATAGATTGTAACAGTCCATGATTCACTTTTCATCACAATCAACAGCAATTACCTGCCCACGCGCGCAAGCCACAGATGCACACCTACCCAGACCAGTTTACCTTGTCTCTGGCCCACTCTCTTTTCTCTCTCTTCCCCATCCCCGCCCATGAACCATCTCATATCAACTTCTCTGACCTTTGAACATGTAACTTGACTGTTTCTGTGTGTATTCTGTACTGTTTATTTTCATAGTCCCTACTATAATAATACTGTTATCTATAGTACCTAGTGGAGTCATCAATGCGGTTTTGCTGGTAAGGAGGACACTGTGAATGTATGCGAGTCCTGTTGGTCAGGCTGTTGTCTAGGGTGGATCTCCGTGTCGACTGCTGTAGCCCGGTTAGGCCATGTTTTTTGATTCTTTAAAACATTGTTAGTGGTTGAGCCTCTATCTGTGAGACCTAAACTTGTTGGGAAGTGTGGAACCGTGTCGCGCGTGCGAAAAACCATACCCTCGACTAGAACGTTTGGACGTTGGAGTCTTTAATTAGTTTCGCAACCAAGTGGGACCTTGTGGAGACCCCCGGACGATTTTGACAGTGCAAACCGTGTACCCATCACTCCCGCGACCTCTTCCCGCCGGATCGAGATTGGTACTTTGGGCAACCGACTCTGTAAGGACTTCTGGTAACGTGTTTATTATTTACCGGACGAACTGTAAGTAACCTTACTGTACAAACTTTCGTGAAGAACTTGTTCATACCCTCGCGTAGCCGGCATGTGAGCCCGATCTGTTGTGTACAAGAACTACTGAATTTTACGTGGTTATCCACGGCCACGGCTTTGAGAGTGCCCAATAACTTTGTGGAGTAAACTACCTGAACTGTGTTTGAGGGGCGTCTAATAAGATTAAAATTAACCCAACGGTATATTATTGTTATTAATTAGGGGTAACTTGTTCCGTTGGTTTTCATATAGCCAAGCGTGATTTGCACTTGTTTGGGCAGCAGATGGACCCTTTTGAACTTTTGTGTTTGAACTTGGAGATCTTTTTGTTCACGAGTTTCTAACCTAGTTATATATTGGTTATTAATTGGTGGTATGCTTTATTATTTGAAATTTCTATATATTTCACAAGTCATCTTGCTGGGTACCCTCTGTTTCTTACTTCGACCCCCGGCTTATATTTCTTGTTGATAACGCCTGCAGACGGGGCGAGTGACAAAAAAGGCGCCCTATCTATTATTAAGAATAGTATTGACGATTGTAACCCCAACATCCCACGCCCCACTTCACCACCCCATATACCTGACCCGGCACAATGCGTCGCATAACTGCCGGTCGAACGTGGGCCGATCTTCTTTTCTTTTGGATTATTTAAGAAATTGTCATTGCAATTTTTCATCATGGAATAAATCGTCTAGCTAAGGGGAATTGAATATGAACTTAACGTGAGAAGGATACCTATTTCTTCTGTGGAAGATATAAATTTTTTGAACGCTTATTGAAGTTAAAAAAACGGAACGGTAATGATTAGGCCGGGTATCGCCAGCAAACATTCAAACAATTAGGAATAATTGTTAATAAAATTTACGAAAAATAAATAAACTTCGATGAACTTTTGCCCGGAGCAAAACTAGGGCTGGAGGAACCTGAAGTTATGAAGGAACGCTCACTATTTTGAAGGAAATTTGTGTGCTATGGAAGAATTAAAAGAGCGAAGTACCCGATTTTGCCAGTTCCAAACAAGAGAGGACGAAGTCTTGAAAGCCTCCGAACAGGCTTAAATTTAGTCCACTGCCTTTACCCATGACAATGTTTGCGACGTTACTGAAACTGGTCTATTCCTGTTGCGCGACCAAACCCTGTAGGGACTAAGAAAGTTTATGAACCCAATAATGAGAGAGCAAATTATAGTTTCAACATGTGCATAAAAACACAAGTACCTGTTTCCAGTGGAATTTAAATTTACAGGAGATTGTCAAGGGCTTAGTGAAATGCATAAGGGGAGTAGAAGACCTATGCGATGCGAGACATGGTACCCAGAGAAACCTTGGTTATCCCATTGATCTTTTCAAGGTTCTGCACTCATATGGTTCAGAGCAATAAGGAATAGGGTCATTCTTGGCGTGAACTCATCACCTTACTTAGAGATGGAATTCTTACCCTTTGATTTGAAGAGGACTTGTTAAATGAGATAAAATCCCGCACTCAAAGAAGGAGGAACGTTTTGGTATTTTTGTTTCCACGTGGAGAATTTTCCGTCGCCTACCGACACCGATGCCAGAGAGGAGAAGTTGCGATTGCTGATAAGAAATATTGCTCCTTTTACAGCGGACCGTTAAAGTTTACGGAAAAATTTCGTAGGGGACGAAGGGTAGACGTAGCTAACAAAGCCGCTGCGAATGGACCGTTTTTCGCCTCCGACAGCTAATCGTTACTCCTAAACCGGACTTGGCTTACAAGGGAAAAGTCCCAGAAATACAACACTCATGTTGACAGCGGCCGCACCTATTCCCGTCGACAATGGTACCCGAATTCCAGGGAACCGAGTAATGGTTTGAGTTCTTTTGTGTTGGGAATTTGTTTCTAAGGAAGGACATTCCTTCCGTTCCTGCCCTAAACTGCGAGGCGGACGTTTTTGCTAAAGGGTGCGGAATCTTATTGTTGGTTAGGTATAGATGTGTGAAGATGTAACAAACCCGGAAACGAATGGGGAGGACATCAATGATGCGGGGTAGATGCCCTCTTGAACGGACCTCGCAGGGGTGGGAAAATTGGTTGGAAATTGTTCAAAAACGCAAACAAGACTCGTCTTGATTATATTTTATCCCAAAATACCTGGTCGTGACGACAGAGCCTACCTTACTGTTCAAATCTATGGCATTAAGATGAAGGGTTACTGGATTCAGGTGCCAACAGAACGATTTTAGGGAAGCAGGGGCTGGGACATATTATCAAAACTTCGACTACCTACAGTAAGAGTAAACCCCAGGAGTTAGTGTTGCCAATGGAAGGACCCAAACCCCGTAGATTTCATTGTTGACGTTCCCTTCACGCTTGAAGGATGTATGCTTACTACCTGTTCTGGTAGTGTTAGAAGTCACCACCCCGCTGATTCTCGGAAACGATTTTTGGCGCCAAATGAACATTATTCCCCATATACCTCGAATACCCGGACTTTTGCCAACAGTGAAACCCGTACCATATGGTGCTGAAGCTGAACCGGTTGCTTTTGGTACTAACAAAAGAAATCGAAGCTGCTCTTAATGCATTCAGGAAAGAATATGTTGAACCAATCGGAAATTCTCTTGGTTGCACTAATTTAGTAGAACATCGGATCGATACAGGCAAGTGGGAGTACTATAAAACAACGTTACTTATCCCGTGTCCCCAATAGTGCTGAAGACCCAAATTTATGAAGAAGTTGACGAGATGCCCCCGTTTACGAGTAATTGAAAAGTCTAGTAGTCCGTGGTCTTCCCCCGATTTTATTGGTCAAGAAGAAGGATGGGGGCACCGTTTTGTCGTTTATTTTAGGAACTTAACGAAGTGACTGTAAGAGACGCGTATCCTCTTCCTTACGTGAATAGTATCTTGGACAGACTACGAGGAGCAAAATACCTATCCCCCATTGGATTTAAAAGTGCTTACTGGGAGGTACCCCTGGAGAAAAGTTCTAGAGAAAAGACGGCTTTTACCATTCGGGTAAAGGTTTGTTCCATTTCCTACCCCTACCTTTTGGTCTACACAATAGCCCTGCGACCTGGCAGCGACCTAGTCGACCGTATAGTAGGGAACCGCCTGGAACCCTACGTTTTCATCTATTTGGATGATTCATTATTATAACAATCTACTTTTTAGGAACACTTGCGCGTTTCTCAAGGAAATCTTGTTGCGTTTTCGGTACGCAGGCCTAACCCTAAATACGGATGAATGCCAAAATTCTGTCTTGATGAACTTAAGTACCTAGGATATGTGGTCAACCAAACGGGTTCTACACGTCGACCCCGAAAGGTAGAATGCATAGTAAACTATCCTGCTCCTACCAATATAAAGGCTGTGAAACGATTTGTGGGAATGACCGTCATGGTACCGTCGTTTTATTCCAAACTACGCCCTTACGATGTCCCGTTACAGCACTGACAAAGAAGAATGTAACATGGGAGTGGACCTCCGAAGCAGAGGCTGCCTTTTGTTCTGTCAAAGAATTACTTGTTTCGCCCCCAATCCTCACTTGTCAGATTTTAATCTACCATTTATCGTACAGGCTGACGCATCCTCCAGGGTATTGGCAGTGTATTATCCCAACAAATTTTAAGAGGGAGAAAAGGTTATTGCTATTACAGTCGTTCTCCTTTACTAAAGCAGAAAAAAACTTTACGTCACAGAGAAAGAGTGCCTGGCGGTAATATGGTCTATAGAGAAGATGCGTCCCTATTTAGAAGGAAGTACTTTCACGGTGATAACCGACCACCATTCCCTTTTATGGCTACATAACCTACGTGACCCCACAGGAAGGTTGGCTCGATGGGCCATTCGATTGCAACAGTATGATTTTAAGATAGTTCACCGAAAAGGAACCGAACATGTTGTGCCAGATGCCCTGTCACGAGCAGTGGCCCCTGCACCAGAGGAAATTGACCTAATCACTGTCTCTGAAAAAAGCCGAGATAAGTGGTACTCTGGGATGCTGTATCAAGTAAAGAAAAACCCTCGGAAGTATCCCTCCTGGGCCCCGATTCATGTACATTTTTATCCCAGGGTTAGGCAGGGTTAAGAAGAGTTAGCGAGGGGCAACGTCAAATCCGATTCATGTACGTTGAGCTAACACTCGCTACCTCGCCCTACCCCTACCTCAGCCAAATACTCCCTAACACCAAGAGTTATAGGCGGAGGTAGTGGCTATTTGCACCGACGACGGCAGAATCCTCACCTCAAATGTTATTACGCCAGAATAAATGAGTAATAACGTGCATGCTTTATAAGTAGTCGATTATAACAGTAATTAATTGTGGCAGAAGGCTTTGAAGTGTAAAAAGTGCCCTTAATAATACCAATAAATAAAGAGTTCTCTGAATGCGTCGTGAGGCTCGTGTTATAAATAAATAAATAAATAAATAAATAAATAAATAAATAAAATAAATTGTATTTAGAGTCTACCCACTCAGTTATATAACTGATTTTCAGTGGGGGGCAGTAAATCAAAGCGACCAAGCCAACCCTGTAGGCGCCGACGCAATCGACGAGTGAGCGATAACCAACCAAAGATCGATATTTGTAATAGGAAATATAGCAATCAGTGGTATGGACAGTGATTAAAACTGGTAGGCTTATTTAAATGTGGACTGTATAATTCTTTCTTTATTTGAATTACTTTATACTTTCAAAAACATAGCACAATCATTTCACATCCATTTCAACTCGTTCGTTGCTAGTGACTACTAAAAAACATATCTAATAACAAAAACATGATGTGAGGTCACAGCCCTCACAATGCATAACAATATTATGCCTTCTAATCTCAAACATACTCCCCCCGTTGATTGGAGATCAAAATACAATGAAGTATTACATAAGACATTGAGTAGGGAGAGGAATTAAATGACGAATTGGTCTCTTCATCACGTTGCGACCCAATCGTATGTTGACAACTCGAACTAGCCCATCAATCCCTGGGCAGATGCTCTCTACGACCCCCAGTTTCCATTGGAGAGGAGGCAGACGATCATCTCGAACAAGGCACACCATTCCCGGTTGTAGGTTGTTGTGGGAAGTGGACCATTTCTGTCGTTGCTGGAGTCCGTTGAGGTAGTCCCTTGACCACATTTTCCACAACTGCTGGTGCATATGTTGGACTCGTTGCCAACGTGATAACTGGTTGATTGTCGACGTATTAAGCAAGTCTGGCTCAGGTAGGCTTATTAATGGAGCGCCTATGAGAAAATGACCTGGACTTAAAAACGTTGGATCATTAGGATCGTTTGACAAAACGGTAAGAGGACGGGAATTCATACATGCTTCAATTTGAGAAAGTAGAGTAGCTAATTCTTCAAACGTCAGTGTAGCTGTCCCTACCACACGTTTCAAATGAAATTTCATGGACTTCACTGCAGCTTCCCAGAGACCACCAAAGTGTGGTGCACTGGGCGGAATGAAGTGCCACGTAAATTGTTCTTTAGCAGCATATTCCTTGATCTGATCGCAGAACGATTCGGTAAGGAACAGCCTACGCAACTCTTGAAGCTTACGGTTTGAGCCCACAAAGTTCGTAGCATTGTCACTGTAAATGTGTAGACACTTGCCTCTTCTGGCTGTAAACCTTCTTAACGCTGCTATAAAGGCTTCAGTCGTTAAATTACTCACTAGTTCCAAGTGTACAGCTTTTACTGCAAAGCATACAAATATTGCAACATAGCATTTAATTGTAGTTTTGCTGCGTACTGATCCAGTCTTTATTGAAAAAGGACCAGCATAATCTACTCCTGTGTTCACAAAAGGACGAGATGGTTGAACACGGGCTTTAGATAATTGACCCATCAATTGTTTTGATATTGATACCTTCAGTTGTAACATGTACATCGCAGGCACGTCAATCCAGTCTCGACCGGCCGATGCATCATGATGTGTCTTACCTTTGGCGGGAAGAAACAACAACATGACCTGGGCTCTCTCCCTCTCTGTTCTCTGACGAACAACCGATGACGCCGCGCGGGCCATATCTTTGAGGTCCACGTATTCCCTTCGTCTCATCATCAGTGAACTTTGCCGCCAAGAATACGTCATTATGACCTAATATCTAAACTTAGCATGAACGTCATTTGTTTTGTTGTCTCAAAGACTGGATATAAAAGCCGACTGGCTGTCGGTATGGTTACTCACTCACCCACCCCGGACGATAGGATAAGGTCGACGATCACAGCACAATTTGGGGCACAGGAGCTCGCAGCGCAGCTTGGCTGACCGTGTTGGAGTACATATTGTTGATCTTTGAGAATTTGGGCACTCATCGTTACTTTGGGCATTAAGCATCTTCCGCTAATTAGGACTCTCAATTAACTACCGGTGTGGCATTGTTCGAGTTTATCCAGGTGAGTGTGACATCCAGTGTTTCTTCTTGAATTGTAAATCTTTTGAGGCTTTGTTGCCGACATATATTATTATATTGTAAGCATCTCTTGTGCGACTCATTTTCCCAGAGTGGCTCTTCAAGAATTCAGCCCATTGCTGTTACTATTCCACTGTTAAACGTAATGCTCTTGCACGTAACCTACTCACATTACAAATTACTACTAAAATAACCACTACCAAGCTTTCTTTTTATACAATCCTGGACTCTTTTTGTTCAGGCCTGCACCACCAAAAAAGAAAAGATGGCGCCCTCACTACTTCGGTAGCATTAAGAAAAACATAACTTTCATTTCTTCTCCGTTAATTTCAAGTGAGCCAACCCGACCATGCCCCAAACCCGACTGCTGCTGGCCAGGGCCATTGTGAAAGCAATTTAAATTGTCACACAGTTTGAAACAAGGTAAACATTTGTGAAGCAATTCTTGATAACTTGTTTTGCTCTGGGGATCCAATAATGCTGGCGCAATGATGCAGTTAACAATTGCGGACCAGCATGAAGTACTTGAGATGTTCAGAATTATTATCAATTTAGTAAGATCATGATTTGGTGGCAGAATAAGTGGATGCTTGTTATCGTATGGAAGTTCTGAATTATTAGTCTCCCACCGACTCGCAGTAACTTTTCATCGTCTAAAAATGGATGAAGTTTTAACAGTAAGTTTTTCTTTGAAACTTGACCGTTGTTTTTGAAGCTCTTGAATTTCACGAAGGTAAACATCTTTTTGCACACATTTAATGCAAATTTTTGAGAGCAGATTGCAGCTCCTCGCAGATAGCACACCTGACTTTCTTGCCCATCGAATTCTTACAATTGAAGTTGAATCGCAAACAATACGCATACGTGTGTCAGTTTCGAGAGTAAACGAGTATTTGGAAATAATCTCGGTTGTTGCGTATTAGTAACTAACATGGTGTTGAAAATTTCTACGTTTTTCGGATATGGAATTGTCAGCACTGTTCAATGATGGGACGGATGAGGGCCACGATAGAGTAGTTGCTGTAGCCAGTCAGGTCCGTGCCACCATATATCAAGTTGTTTAAGTGTTTTAGGATCAGTTCCTCTTGAAATAAGATCGGGCTGGATTGTGTTTGGAAATTACATGTTTCCAATCCTTAACATTAGTGTATTCTTGAATTTTGGTTTCTCTGTTCGCAACAAATGTTTCCCATCGTTTTGAAGACGAGGATAACCATGATAGAACAATGGTTGAATCCGTCCAAAAGATGTGTGCTGTCAATCTAAAGGTTCAAGATTGGTAGTGTTTTTGTACCAGTTGCGCTAGTAACAATGCACCACAAAGTTCTAAACGGGGCAGAGTTACCTTTTTTACAGGTGCTACTTTTGATTTTGAGCACAGTAGATGATACTAATTTCATTTTGAACATTGACTGACCTAGATATAAACACGATCCATACGCTCGTTCTGATGCATCTGAGAAACCATGAATCTGTATGTCTATGATTGGTGCTTTGCATAGAACTAATCGGTCAATTTAAATGTTGTTGACAAAAGGAAGTTGTTGATGAAGCTTGTTCCATTCCATCAATAACTCTTGTGGTAGTCGATCATCCCAGTCTATTTTTATGAAGCCATAACTTCTGTAGAAATATCTTATGTAAATCACTATTGGGCTGACGAGACCTAATGGATCAAATATCGACGCAATGATTGATGAAATCTTCCGTTTTGTAATATTCGTGGCATACACTTGATCGTGCGAATATGAAGAGCTTTTGTTTTGTACGAGAAACTTATCTGACTTCGGATTCCACAATAAACCAAGTTTTTTTAACGCTGTCTGTGCGATAAAATTGAAGAGGTAACTGGGTTTCTCTGTACTCTGAAAGGTATTGCTTCAAGTAACTCTGGACAGTTTAAACCCATTTTCTGAGTGGGAATCCTCCACTATTTAATAGTATGGTCAGGTCATCTTGAATTTGAAGAGCATCCGGGATATTGTCACAGCCACTGAGCAAGTCATCAACGTAAAAGTCTCGTCCTAGAACTTCTGTAGCGCGAGGATAGCTGCTAGCTTCTTCTTCGGCAAGTCGTTGTAAGCATCGTGTTGCCAAGAAGGGAGCTGAAGCTGTGCCGTAGGTGACTTTTGGGTAAGCTCGTAACATTTGACAGATTCTTCAGGCGATGTTCTCCAGAGAATTCTTTGATATCGAGTGTCCCGTGAATCTACGTTGACTTGACGATACATTTTAGCAATGTCAGCTGTAAATGAAAATTTGATGTGTTCTAAACCGTACCACGATTGACCACAAGTCTTGTTGAATATAGGACCCACCATCAGGATATCATTTAAGGATTTACCGTTCGTAGTTTTGGCTGAAGCGTCAAAAAAAACTCGTGTCTTGGTTGTGGTGCTGGAAGCCTTAAACACAGCATGATGAGGCAGATAGTATACATTGCCCAGAATGTACACCTGAATCTGTCTGCACTTGTACCATATGGCCTAGCTTTTCGTATTCTTCAAGAAACTTGTTGTATTCCAATCGTAGTTCTGGTTGTTTGTGCAGCCGACCTTCCAAATGTTTAAATCTGTAGCTTGCTGATCGAATGAGTTACCAAGAGTCTCATGATCTGCCTGGAATGGAAGCCTTACTCCCAAATCTCCCTTTACTATTCCTTGTCACAGTTTCTTGGAAATGTCGCTCACATTTTTGTTCTTCGTCGGTTCTTGGCTTTGAGTGGACTTCCTCAAGTTCCCAGAAACGTTGCAGTTGCCGATCTAGACTGTCATCTGTTTGCAAGAAGTGTGCGGTAAAAGATGCAGTAGAGGCATCGCCACATACTTGTTGGGAAAAGTCCTGCCAGTATCCAAACCCAACTCTGTATCCCGTAGAATAGGATAATTATTCTCTAATCTTGACTTTTGTCCAGGCCTTAGAAGCTGGAAAAAGAGTTTCTGCCCCTATCAACAGATCAATCCTTCCTGGCTGGAAGAATGTTGGGTCGCTAAATTGATGTCAGGTATATTCCCCTGGTTCATGTTCAATCAACATATCTGGCATCTGGCCGGTTATGCGTTGCAGAACTAAACATGACAAGTTAGCATTGAAGTTGCCTACTTTAGATTGCAGTTTCATTCAACTATATTGCTTTTATTCTGAGGCTACGTTATTGATACCTCGAATTGAAATGTGGTTCTTATGTTTCTTCAATCCTAATCGTTGAACTAAATCTTCAGTACAAAAGTTAGATTGACTTCCACTGTCTAAAAAAGCTCTACACTCTTGAAGCTTGCATTACAATCTTTTATGAGTACTATTGCTGTTGATAGTAGAACATGTGATTGGATATCCTTGAATGCACAGCATGCGTTCTGAAACTGGTTTGAACTTCCCTCGTGACCATTATCTGTGTTGTCACATAATGGTGCAGGGTTAGAAATTCTCTGAAAACCCTGTCAGAAGAACCCACGTTTTCAAGATTAGAATTGTGTAACAGAGTATGATGTTTTTTGCCACACTTTCGGCAACCCTTTGAGTGGCATGACTTGACAACGTGCCCATGCGAAGACAGTTGAAGCATACCTGTTATTTTGTACACAATATTGTTTCTGAGCTAGGCTTAAGTTCCTGAACTCATCACATTTGTACAACGAATGTGATTCATTGCAACTCTGACATTTAGGTAAAAGTTTTTGTCTGTAGGGCCCAGAAATGTATGCATTAGACTTTCTATCGCTTGGATTTAATCTTCCCTTGACTTCAGCAGTAATGAACTTACGATCTGTACAATTACTGTTACTGAAGGGTTTTAACGTTTTCTAGAGCTTGTCTTCTGTGTACAAGAAAAAACGATGAAACTATCAAGTGATGGGAATGCTTGATTATTGAAAAGTGAGTTCCCATTCTTTGCGTGTATTACTATCTAAACGTCTGGTGAATGGATGTAACAAAATGACTTCTTCCAAAGGTGTTTCAATTCTAAGGGCCTTAAGAGCATTTAGATTCTAGACACTGTGTTGATAAACTGTAACAAAATTCAGTAGCAGATTCTTTTTGTACTGATTTAATTTTCGATCACTCCTTAAGATGTTGAGATGCTATCAGCCTTTTATTTTGATACCGATTTTCCAATAATTTCCAAGCCACAGTGTAGTTATTCTCAGTCAGAGGTAAATTTTGAATCAATTCTAATGCTTGTCCTGTTAGAAAAGATATCAGATAGTAGTACTTTTCTATAATGGCCACATCGTTGTTGTCGTGAACCATAGCTCTGAAGCTGTCACTAAACGTCAGCCACTTTGTATAAGAGCCGTCAAAACTAGGCAACTTTATAGACGGTAGGTTTAACTAAGTCTTACTAGGCCTGCGAGATGCGCCAATTGTATCATTTGCGGCGTCTAGGTCAAATAGGTGTTGTCTAGGTTCTTACAGGCCTGACATAGTTGCTCTAAGGTCATGCACCAGGGTTTCAATGGGGATCCTCTCTCCTTCTGGTCTATGTTTTCATCATGCAACTCTAGATTGGTTTGGACCTCATCAAACCTTGTCAGGTTTCCAGGAACTGTTCAAGTCCCAATTTGTATCTTATTGACATCCTGCGATATGTCGAGACTACTGACAAACGTCTGAATTCGTGAAATGGTAGCTTTATAAATACCTCTTTGCTTGACCCAAAACTTGATTTGTTTTGTGTCCATGTTGAAAGGCTAAAATAAAATAGTTTGTCTGACCTGTTTTTTGCTGGTTGCTGACACTGTCGAAGCAAAGCAAACTCGTGATAAATCTGGCGCGGTTGGACCAATGATTAAAACTGGTAGGCTTATTTAAATGTGGACTGTATAATTCTTTTTTTATTTTGAATTACTTTACTTTCAAACATAGTACACTCATTTCACATCCCATTTCAACTCGTTCGTTGCTTTGTGACTACTAAAAACATTCTAATAACAAAACAATGATGTGAGGTCACAGCCCTCACAAAGCATAACAATATTATGCCTTCTAACTCAAACAGACAGTGCGAACACCCACGGATCCACGCCAGAATCAACAAGGCCGATTCAGAACAACTCTGAATTTATTATGTGCTTCGTTGCTAGGACGGGTCCAAAGTCACCGTTTACAAATTCCTATGACAAGAACTGACGCAAGCAGATACGCTAACAACAAGACCAACGATGTAAAGCCAACGCGAAGGACGGCCGCGTCGTTGGCGTAGTAGTGCGTAGCATGGTCAACTACCACGTAAAGGGTCGCCAGTTCGGGAAACCCGCTTGATCCAAATTCTTTTACCTTTTAAATTGCCCCAATAATTGTTTTTTATGTTATGCTACACTCAGTAAATTTGGGATTTTAAAATAATTGTCTGTTATACTTATTTGTGTGTACTTTATATCCCCGTGCAGACTTTGTTGTTTGGTCTGGTAGAGAAATATTTCACACAAGTGTCGACTATCAGTAATTTTCAACCGGCTGAGATATGGTAAAAAAAAAAACGGCACAACGACAAAATAATTTCTTGCCACCAATCTTTGTAAAAAAATCAATTTTTTGGGGTTTGAGTCAATTGTTTTTTTTATAAGACCTTTAACTTGTGACACGTACTAGTTAGGCCCTTATTTGTGCAAAATGTATTTACTGTTCAATATCGCCCTATACTTATGCCCTTTTTGGCGCTAATGACTACACCTAAAGTAGTGAGAAAAATGGATTTTGCACTCCCACACAAATTGGCCCATCAAGTTAATGCCAAGACACAATTTAAAAAGTTACATGTCTATTTATTTCAAATTAAAATAGAATCGACTCACAAAGACGCATTTTCGATATTCTTGTTTAGTATTTTGTAAAAAACAATGTGTTTACCTAAAAATATAGTCATTGCCACTCGGCCTTACCTCGGCCTAATCCCCGAGCTTGCCAGGATTAGCGGTGGTGTGAAAGTTAGCGAGAGTTAGGGCAAGTCAATGCTTCATGAATACCGATTTATGCTGCCTCGGAGGTAGCCAAAATTTGTAAACAGATAGGCGGACATTTTTATTTTTGAGCCTAGACGTTTAAACTAGAAAAATATTTTTATTGCGCTCAAAAAACATACCAGAACCAGGCATCGACCTAGGTTTAGTTGTAGCAAATTATTTATAATTTAATATACTTAGTCTCTTGTTCCTGGAGGCTATAGGCCTGGAAATATGCATAGTACCACTGCTCGTTTGACAAGCCCTAGGCCTTACCTAGCCTGCATGTGCCTTGTTTCGACACACTTCCCTAATAAATTACAAGTTTTGACGGCTAGTTGCAACTTTATTTTGAATCTAAATAATACGATAGTCCTAGGCTATGCCATAACTTACGGCAAGAGTATACGTATTTCTTTTAATTCGATGATGTAAAAACACACTCTCATCAAAATTCTCATTAAACATCAAAAATTAAAAAAAAACACGGCGACATTTAGCAAAGTTCGTCGTCAAACTTACTAAGTTAGATGGCGGTGGAAACCAATGAAACAATCATCTAAGTTGCAGTGATAAGTTAATCGTCATTCATACAGTGACATAGAGCTTGTTCATTGGTTCGACCTAACCCGTCCTATTCCTTCCTTACCTCGCCCTAACTCCGGGTTAAATGTACATGAATCGGGGCCCTGGAGAGTAGAGAGATTTCAACTCTACAAACTACTGGACAATCGTCAAGAATGTCACGAAGAGAGTACGTGGAGAAAAGTTGTTCCGAAAGATAAACGAAAAGAGATATTAAAAGAATGCCATGATGCCGCCACTGCAGGCCATCTAGGAAGCTTTAAGACTTGGAAGCGAGCATTCCAATCGTACTATTGGCCCAAAATGAGACCCGATATCAACAAATACGTAAGTAAGTGTCAAACCTGTGCGCAGTATACGCGTTTCCAAGCAAAGATAGATGGCAGCACTAAAATGCAACATGTCGGACCGATCGGTGATAGAGGCGAGCTGCTTACGCGGGCGCTGTATATTCCGTTAGGTTCAACTTGATGTTTCTTACATTTCTGATCATTTGCGAAAACATTGTTGATTATGTCATATCTTCCGCGTATTTATAAGTAAAATTCGTAAGTTTTGGGGATCGGCGTTATTAAAAACGGGAATTAAATGGCGTTTTAAATTACAACAAATAATAGAGATTATTTGATAATATTAGCTCGAAAAGATCAAACCACACCGTTGAACTATTAAATACAGAAACAAGTGTATCAAATAAAAGTTGAATGATGAAGATCGATGATATTTTGCCAAGAAAATGTTTGCCCACCATTACTTGATATCTAAAAATCAAAAGAGCTTCTAGCAAATTATAGCCCTACACTGTTTTGCACGTTTTCTACATCGTTTTACAATGTAAACGCAATCGGAGTAGGTCTATATATATTTATCTACTATACACTTATAACTACTGTTTTTTTTTTTAATATACATTTTATTAAAGTAGGCCTATTGAATAGCTGATGGCCTATTTTTATTATTGTTTTGTATGTCAATAATGGCATGACGCGTCATTCTGCAGACAGCTTTAAAATCTTGTAGGCCATCATTATACTTATTCTATTGTAATAATATAAATCGTATTTATTATAATATTAGTATAATATTAAGAGGTACGTGAAAATAGCGTTTTGTGAATAGATGCTACAAAGCGCTATTTTTTCACTTAAAAATAAGGTTTTCCAGTCCCATTTTATTTTATGTTTCATAGTAGAGATAGTTTGTTTTTACACATGTTTATGCATTGATATTGATTCAACCTTGATAACTTAATTTCAAAATAATAATATAAAAAACTTCATACACAAGGTATTGAAGGTGGCAAAAAAATAGATGCTTCAAAACGCTATAAAATGACACTTCAAAATGCTATTTTCACGTACCTCTAGATTTATATAATACATGAACAATGACGGTAAACGGTATATGTAGGCCTACATTAATTATGTAAGGTAGAAAAGGAGTTGGGATTAGTGCAAAGCCCTTATACAATTATATTTATTTTTGTTAGGTATTGTTTGTTATTATTATGACTATTATATGAATTATCATAATACAACTAAGAAGTATATCTCAATTAAAAGTGCCATAAGAAGCGAGCGATACTGATGTGGTGTTTACTATGAGTGTGACATTCTTGACGGTTTGAATTTGATTTAGTATTATCGTACCCTGTTAGCCTATATTTAGTATATAGCCTATATAAATACCAATGATTTATTATGATATTACAATTAGAGAATTGTCATATGGATACAAATGCCATCCCGGTGTCCATGGGTGCATGGGGCGCAGGTCTGAATATAGTAATATTATTCTGTGGGGATGGTCTCGAATCCCGCATATTGGAGAGCGATTTTATCATTTTGGTGCACCCCCATGCTTTTGATTATCATCAATTAAACAACATTTTGGGAGAGCAACGACCAATGTACCTGTGATGTACATATTTATAAGTGACAAACACGGAATGACATGTGTTCTTCAGGTAAGCACATAGCGCGCTTCTCCGACTATCACTGATCGGACAGTTGCAGTTTTCGCCACCAGGTAGCAACCCCTTTGCTTGGAAACGCGTATAAGGTTGAACAGAAAAAAACCGTCGGGTGGTATTAATTGGGG
>JAMZAV010006691.1:0-58314 GCA_024449915.1 Sweltsa coloradensis | reverse complement strand
TAGAATTTTCTTAACCGATGATATTTTTTTAAAAATCAAAATCAAGCAAATTTTAAAAATCTAACTTTGGGAGTTAAAAATGGTATGGCTCAAAATCTCTCACAGCTTAAAAATATACTTGGCATTAGCAGATATGGTAAGGTCTTGTTGATTATCTGCATAACTTCCATGTTTTCCCAATGAATACATACCCGACTAGTTTCAATTCCCAAAATTCCAACTCGCCTTCTCGTAGTTGGGGATGTGTAGATGTTTTGCTGCCCGTCGATCGTGTCGTCATCCTTGATGCAAGGGAAGGTCATACTTGTCATTTCAGAGTATGTTGAGACGTGCATCAACGTGCGTGAGAGAATTATCGAGCATTTTCTTATCAGGTACTCCATCGTCCGACAGCACATTTCCTTTCCCTCCTACGTCGGCTGCCGCCGCCACACAGTCTACGAGTATATCACCAAGCCCAAAGCTTGAGGGGAACGTCTAACCGAGAGATTGGGGCTGGACCTCGAACAGAAAAAATATTCCTGTTCCATCCACTTTACCCCCGGGCGCCGGAAAAAGCTAGGTTTTCCTCAAATTTTTATTTCAGACAAATCTTATATTTAAAAGGGGAAAAAACATCCACTTTTTTATTAGGGATTTCTAACGTGTTTATGTAATTTTTTGTCATTAAACGTAAATAAACGACATTTACCTTTTTCCTGCAAACACGAGTTCTTCTTTGGGAAAAGAAAATTTTGACACAAAAGCACCTCTAAAGGACTATCTTTTCCTAAGTTTGGCCATCAAATTCCAACTCGAAACCTTCTCGTGCTATGGTCCTGATTATTAGTCAAGCGGATTAAAGGAAAATACAAAAACAATTTGGGGTTTTGTGGTAGAGTGCTGAATTTTGATTGTATCTCAGAACAATATCACAAAAATTGCCTCGAGGAGCCATGAAAAATCCACCCAAAAAATGGCATTTTTTTCAAATTTTCAAAAATTCAAAATCAAACGAAATTTGATCCTTAAGATTACAAAATTATTAATTTGTAAGATAAAAGTCAAATTTAAATAAAAAAAATATATATCACCATACATGTATATCTAACCAGTTTTTTTGCCCCTTTTTTCTTTTTTTCACAAATTACCCCGTCCGGAGGATTAGCCTACAGTTTACGGTTATGTAGGGCCGTGAATTTTGTCTAAAAATTTAGAAGAATGGTCTAAAAATTGGCCCGAGAGCCTCAAAAAGTTGTTGCTTATAGAAAAGGGGGGGTTACTTAAAGGGTTGAAAAAAACTAAAATAATGAAATCCGATTCAATTTTACATTTTAGAACGCCATATTAATGTTTTGTGTTTTAAGGTCAAAATTTTTAATTTAAAAAAATAAATTTCACCATATATGTAAATCTGATAAGAATAAGCGCCTTTTCCCATTTTCATAATTTCCTCAATATTACGAAAGTGTATCGTGCGACCACTCTTTTGTCACATTTCTCCAAATATTACGAATTAG
The DNA here is from genome assembly GCA_024449915.1 of Sweltsa coloradensis. Taxonomy (NCBI): domain Eukaryota; kingdom Metazoa; phylum Arthropoda; class Insecta; order Plecoptera; family Chloroperlidae; genus Sweltsa; species Sweltsa coloradensis. Next base: position 56,815 of record JAMZAV010006691.1, on the reverse strand, counting down.
GATGAAACAAGATTTTGTGATGCTTTGGGTACATTTTTACTCAATGGACTTTGACACTCGTTTTGTTCAAAATTATGCCAATAAAAAGGGAAAAGGATAAAAAAAGTTTTTTAACACCTTAGGTACAGTTTCACTCAATGGACTTTGACCCCATTTTCAAAAGTTTACTAAATTTTAACGAAAGTCTATCATGTATGACTCGTTTTGTCTCAATTATCCTAATAATACGAATTAGGACGAAAAAAAGATTTTGTCATACCTTGGTACATTTTCACTGAATGGACTTTGGATGCTATTTTAACAAATTCACTAAATTTAACGAAAGTGTATCGTGTGACCACTCATTTTGTTCAAAATTATGCCAATAAAAAGAACAAGGATAAAAAAAGATTTATACACATTAGATACAGTTTCACTAAATGGACTTTGACCCCATTTTCAAAAGTCTACTCAATATTTACGAAAGTCTATCATGTGATGACTCGTTTTATCTCAAATTATCCTAATAATACGAATTATGACGGAAATAAATTTTGTCATCCCTTTGGTACATTTTCACTGAATGGACTTGATGCTTTTTTCAAAATTTACTCAATATTTACGAAAGTATATCTTGTGATCACTCGTTTAGTTCAAAATTATCCTTATATACTAATTAGGACGAAAATAAGATTTTAACCCCTTTGGGGTAGATTTTCACACAAGGTCTTTGACCTATTTTCTAAGAATAAGTGTAAAATAGCCTATTTAGAAAAATAACCTAACAAAGTCCATTCAGTGAAAATGTACTAACGGTATGACAAATTTATTTCTTCCTAATTGTTTTATTGGGAAAATTTTGAGACAAAACGAGTCATCACATGATAGATTTTTCGTTAATATTGAGTAATCTTTTGAAAATAGGGTCAAAGTCCATAGAGTAAAACTGTACCTAAGGTGTTAAAAACTTTTTTTTCCTTTTTCTTATTATTGGCAAAATTTTTAAAACAAAACGATGGTCACACGATACACTTTCGTTAAAATTGAGTGAATTTTTTAAAAATTAGGATCAAAATCCATTGAGTAAAAATGTACCCAAAGCATCACAAAATCTTGTTTTCGTCTTAATTTGTAATCTTAGGTAAATTTGTGACAAAAAGGAGTGGTCGCACGATACACTTCGTAATATTGAGGAAATTTATGAAAATGGGAAAAGGGCGCTTAATCTGATCAGATTTACATATATGGTGAAATTTTAATTTTTAAATTAAAGTTTAGACCTTAATCTACAATCACATTAATAGGGCGTTCTAAATGTAATATTTGAATACGGATTTCTTTATTTTAGTTTACCCCCCCCTTTTAAAGTACACCCCCCCCTTTCTCCTATAAGCAAGCAATTTTTTTGAGGGCTCCTCGGGCCAATTTTTTGAGACCTTCTTCTGAGTGTTTTAGACAAAATCACGGCCTATCACTTAACCCGTAACTGGTAGGCTAATCCTTCCAGCACAGTGGGTAAATTTGTGAAAAAAAAAAAAGAGTGCAAAATCTGGTTAGATATACATATATGGTGATATATTTTTTTTATTTAAAAATTTTGGGCTTTTATCTACAATATGTAATAATTTTGTAATCTTAGGATCAAATTTAGTTTGATTTTTGAATTTTTGAATATTTGAAAATGCCATTTTTCACCCCCTTCCACCCCCTTAACCGGATGGATTTTTCATGGGTCCTCGAGGCAATTTCTTGTGAATTGTTCGATATCAATCCAAAAATTTAGCCCTCTACCACAAAACCCCTAATTGTTAGGCTTATCCGCCTAGCTATAGGGAGTTTTTCTCCATGAAACTAATGGCGAGCTCTGGGTCGTTGTCGGGGAAATTTTCCCCTTTCCCCTTTTACTACCTCCCCCACGGCGCGACAATAACAACTCGGAGTATGATGACACAGACGGAGACGACCACGACGTGGGGGAACTCCTGCCCTCCCCATAAGCTTGTGGCTGTTTCTGACCAGCACAGGCCTGGGCCACCCCTTGTCCCCCCGCGTCATCCTTTACGTCCCCCCCTTCGTCTCGATTCGCCAAGTTGCATAAATATGAGACGTTAAGCAATTTTCAATCAATCAATCAATGCTTTAAAATTAGTTTCGTGTTTGAGAACGCTTCCTAGCCTAATGAAACCAGCATCCGGAAATCCTGGGCCCACTAATTTAATTTCTAGAGGGGTAACTATTTACTAGGCGTTTGATTCAAGTACAGACATGCCCTGAGTTTTTAATCATATTATAATTAGGCCCACATTATTTTTGTGAATTACCTCGGATTTCAGCTAGGCCTACATGTAGGTCTAAAAACGCAAGTCACGATTCATGAACAATACATTAAAAACCCTTTATCGCAATAATTATTAGAGATCATGGCATGCAAAGCCTTATTGGCATAAATAACATTTTAGACTGGACAGTGGACACATATGTCCAGATAGGCCTAAACACATACACATACCTACACATGGGTGGGGTGACTCCTATCCCCCCACCCCCCCCCCCCCTAATGCTGACATAAGCAATAGTATAAGTTAAACTTACGTTTTTATGGATTAAGAAAATAAGACTTTTTTAGTGACGTGACACCAATAACATAGCCGTGCACATAACCTCCCTTCTTTACGACATAAGAAGGAATTTGTGTTTATGAAAATGTGCACAAAAGCATTTTTTCAGCATTTAAATTCCATTAATGATACACTAATGTTCACCCTTGAATTTGATAAAATCACAAAATTTGTGGGACCTAGTTCCCCCCTTCTCGAAGTAATTTGAGTTGTGTCTATCTCTTGAAATAAGAGTGCATTATAAAGGGTATTTTAAAGCAAAACATTCACTGACAATGCACTAAATATGTTCACAATTGAAATGTATTACAACAGATTTGTGAAGGTTTCGTCAAGTAAATTTGAATATATCTTTGAAAATACTTTGTATTAAAGAATGTTTCTGTTTACAAAAAACGATGCTTAATGCCCACTATTGAAATGGTATCAAAATACGATATGGGTTTTTCTCCCTTTAAAAGCCCCCCCCCCCCCCCCCCCGAATTAATTCGAGTAGTCTCTTGAAATAAGTTAAAACTTTTTTTTGCACAAAATTGCACTATGTACTGTACAAGCAATGATTGTATTGTACATTATTTCTTACTTGAAATTTGATACGGGGGGGGGGGCACTTGTCTTACCCAATTTGACTTCATCCTTGATAAGGGAATGCCCCAAAAACTAGAGCAGTTTAAGTTTAAGTGAACTCATTACTTAGCAATCATCATATTGACAAAACAAAACTTTTCGTCAGGATTGCTGGTGACGGTTTTTTTTTTCCGACAACCTCCTGTAAAGAAGTCTCGAGCGTTCTGTGTGGGCCTGCATCCCCTTTTTTATTATTTAAAATTAAATAATGGTTATATAAAAAAGTAAATGCTATTGTTTTGGTTAGTTTTGTGAAGTTAAAATACGGAACCAAATCTTGTGGTGTCATAATTGCCATTACTTTTATTTGATTTTGTTAGCATGGCATTTTAAGTACGTATCGTAAACAGTAGAAAATAAATAAAGGCATTGTCGGGCTTACATAAAAAAATTTATTGACAGGCGATGTCCATGATCTATGAAATAGTAATGAACCAAATCTCCTTCAAAAATCAGAATAGCCATCTGCAAATATTATTCATGCATCTAATTGTAGGCCTGCTCGAACATTTCTTTCCACACTGTATCAGTCATCTTATTTGTTTCCTTATTTTTAGAATCTTTTAATTTGTATGTGTTATTATTGATAAGATCTATGCATTATTTATTCAATAATTTAATAATATTGTATGGATTTTGGTCCTGGGTTAAAGAGCGTACCGTGCACTTGTCGCATTCTTGCCACCTCGGCGAGAAATAACAAACAAGTTAACAAATAATAAAACTACTATTATCTTCGTACAAATCTACATTATTTTCCTTTATTTAAGTGTTAATGTTCGTATAACAGATCCCCTTTTCCAACAAACCACTATAATGTACGCAAACTAATATTTAGGGTGCAGCAATGTAGCAGGATCCCTATGGTTAACCCCCAGCCATTTTCAAATCGTGTCACTTCTAAACTTCTCCCGGGTGCCGCTAGGGATCGACGGTGGCGCGGAGTGCGGCTACTTCGTAGGCATTCTTTACCGGTAATCATTCAATCATCATACCGGTATAATCATGATTCTTGGATACATGGAGTCTGGCCTAGGCCCTTTCTATAGCCTAATCCGCCTAGCCAAAGATACTGTAAGCACTGTAATGCCCCTAGGCCCGGGCTGTAGGCCTAGCCCTAGGCCCTAGACTTGCCTCCGAAATTTTGAAAATTAGGCTGCAAAATAGGGTTTTTGGTCACAACTTACATATTCTCCAATGGAGTTACCAGCCAGACCTGCTTGTATGGGGACAATTTCTCGCATTTTCAACAAGAATACTTTTTGTCGCAAATTTTAACACTCAACTCAACTCAAACACGTAGACGAAATCGCTCAGCGAATCACGAGCGTCTTCTATTCGTCTTCTCCTAAAGGCGATGGTCAAAAGTTAAAACTGCATCTGGTTCAGCCAGCTAGCCAAACTTCTTGGCAATTTACTAAAACAACCTTCTTAGCTCTCTTACTATTTGCCTACCCTCTGAGGACGAGTTCTCTTTTGAATCTCCCTTGCCTTAAACAAATCACAGAGCTGTATTGACCTGAGATTTTCGGGGAAGCTCGCTTCACTGGTAATAGCGAAAAACATTGACTTGCAAATTGTACAAAATATTTATTTACATAATTGAATAAAACAATTTAGATGAGTTTCTATAAAAATTAGATACATAAATTACGTGAATTAATGAAAAAGGCAAAACTGGAATTCCAGATTGTCACAAAACGAATCAATTTAGTGAGCATTATGCTAGCATAAACCCCGTTTGGAAAAGTGGTTAAAAGATAGTTTCACAAAAATATTATCCTAGCTGCTGAATGCTTCCTTGTGTTTCCGCTTAGGCAAACTCATTAATTTGATGGAATCACGGCAATAAAATACTAACGCCCTAACAATTCTCCCAGTAGACCGAACATTCGGCGAATCATAACTGTAAAAGTATCAACAATTCTAGTTAATTAATACCTCCCTATATAGGGCATACACCTAAAATAGAAGTATAGAGAATAGATTGTCTTACCGTAATACTACAGGCGCGGGCAATCATAAACTTCCAACCTTGTCAGAATGGGGAAAGCATTCCTGGGGCATAATCCGTATAGTGCTGTTGATCGGGGCAAAAGCACTGTTTATTGTTGTTGACAAGCCATACAAACTGGCACATCTACCTCGTCCAAACCCAAAAAAACACATCAGCATATTTAGTTGCTTGCCGATGTCTCCCTTTAAAGCTCCCCATACGGTTGTGGCTGGTTCTGACCAGCCAGGCCTCTCCACCCTTGTCCCCCGCGTCTCCCCTTACGTTCCTTCCTCTGGAAAGGAGTATACCCTGGTGGTAACTCCCCACTTATAGAAAATGTTTTGTCTTGGAGGCGCGAATAATCTTTGCTGTTAAAGCGCCCTAAACTAGTAATACTAATACTAAGTCGTCAATTTTCTGACATAATATGTTTCAGTCAAAATAACGTTATGAGCATAAGCGATTTCTCAAAGTGAGATGAAACTAGTTTCTTACACAACAAACAATTTGGTAGCTACACAAAAATACTGTAATATTCCATTTTTGGCCGCTATTTTTCATCGTTTGAAATAAGCAATACAGATTCTTTTGTAGTTGAACCGCCAGTTACTGTTTTTAAACAAACACCTTCTTTGTATTATATCATTCTTTTAAAGCTGCTTTTTCAACGACAAAGAGTTGTGATGGACTAATTTAAGTGAGGACCCGGGCCAAACGTCTTTCTCTTTTACTTACTTTAAACAGAGGGAAAGTTGAAAAAGTGGAACTCTGGGATGAAAGCGAAGACCGCGAATACTCAATATTCTAAAAATTTCATCGCTATGACTAACGTCTGAGTTACAATGGCACCTTCATACCGCATACCCCCCTGATGACGAAGGACCATTTTCCCCTTTTTTTTCGGCAGGGAAATCATGTAATGCATTTTATTTTAACAGAATATCAGGTACAAATTTTTATTAATTTTATTTTTTTCTATGGTGTTCATAAATCTCTTTTAACAAGTATAATATCTTCATCAGAATCTCAAAAGCCATCATTAGATTCAAAACTGCAAATGAAGATTTAAATTTTTTAACTTTTCATCCGTTCCCCGGGCTTTTCCCTAAAACAAATGGGAATATTTTCCAGTGCTAACATCTGAGCACATGAGTCATTTGTTTTCAGGTGTGGCTGTTCCACGTTGACGGCTTGTCCTTTTTTTAAAATTTTTAGTCAAAATACGTGATTTTGTTATTCAAATATGGGAAGTTGATGTATTTTCCCCCAAAACGCATGAAAAAAACTCTGCTTCCAAATCCCCTGACCTCTCAATGACCCCATGCATTAAAACATGTATTAACTTGACTAAGTCGAAGCTATCTTGTCACACAGAAACTCTTCTCGTACCCCACCCGTTCCCAAATCTAGTACGGCGCATAACCCTGATCAAATACCCAATGTGGTCTCTTCTCCTTTTGCGTGCCCTCTTGCTAGTCAAACCTCTTTGTATCAGGCGTGTTTTTCAGGTCAAGCTGTCAAGAACGCTATGACACCCCGCGACGGAAGCGTTTTTTTAAATTTCGGAGGCGCACATGCGTTTCAGTGTACTACAAAAAGTTATGCTTGGCCGTGCAACAAACACCATTTAATTCTTCACACGCACTCCACCCCCCCCTGTGTTGAGGAAGTGCTCACGCCTAGACCCAAGTAGCACCCCCCACAAAAATCTGTATGTCAATCCGGCTTTCCTTCCCCGCATCAAACGTCCTATTTGGGACGATTTTGCGCGCTCATCAGCATGCCAATGGGATTTTTCAACCTTTCCCGGGGGGTTAAGATCTGGGGCCAGGTCTCGGCCATCACAATAGCTGTGCAAAGGGAAGGTTGAAGATCCAACCGCCACTTCACACTCTCAAATTTTGGGTGACCTCCGCTTGTGTCCTCGGGGCTGACGTTTTTAGAGTCGCAACCCGTCGCTCTCTCAAACGTAAACGATGTTTAAAGCACACGTTCTCCCTTTTTTTGCCCGGCAATCTGCCTACGTCTTTGGGGTCCCTTGACATCCTAGAACGTTACGGATCTTGATCTTTCGGACATCGTTTAATTGTGCCTGGCGCTATTGATTTCCTCATGGGCGCAGATCTCTATCAGACATTTATGCAAGAAGGGTGACCCGTGGGGGGTATACCGCCGCACTCATAGGGTCTTGGAGGGGTGTTGCTAGACCATAAACATATTTAACCCGTCCTCTGACCCTCATTTTTTTTTTTCACGGTCGCCAAAACCCCTCCTTTGTAGCACGCTCCGTCTTTTCTGGGAATCAGAAAAAGTGCATAAACCCAACTTCTCGGGACCCTCTCGTACTCTCGCTGAAGAGCTTTTTCTCACCTCCCATTCCCGTGATTCTCCGGCGCATTTGGCTTCCCATTAAAACCCGACTGAAAAATCCCAGGTTTCAACCGTGACGTCGGCTTAAAAACTTTCTCAGCTTAGAGCTTTGACAAAACACGACCCTCCTCTTCAGACGAGTATATGAGAACATGAGGAGTACGCTCGGGCGCTGCAATGCAGCCCCCCTTTTTAAAAAAGCTTCTGAGTACATAATACACCACATTGTGTTAAAATCACCAGCTCCACCTAGTCACCCAATCAGGCTTTACAAGCATTTTTTTCGGGCCTTTTTTTCTTGGCAAAAGTGTAAATGTATCATCGAAATTTTAAACATAAAAGTTGTCGTTTTCTAACTAAATACGCAAATCTGCCCCACTTCGAGAAATATAATAAATAGTATCGTTGTTTACAATCCACTGTAAAGGGGTCGTTACTTGCATTTACAGCTACAGGTACATCACAACGGGCAAAAAGTTGATGAAATTCGTCATCTTAATTGTTTTACACTGTTATAATCACTTTTCACCCCATCTTTTTTGCACCATCTTTTTTGTCACCACTAAACTAGGATCCCCCATTCCACTTGTACCTTTGAAACACAATCAAAAGTCACTTTTTCAAAATTAAAATCCAATCAATTTTTTTTTTTACTCTGTCTCACAAAAAACCTGTTTTGTCTTTTGCTCGCTTTCGGCTTGCGCACCACTTATTTTTTTAGAACTTTTTTTTTTTTTTGGAGTTCATCGAGACGGTCATTGTTTTGCTTTTTTAGTTAGGGGCGTATCCCCCCTTTCTGCCGAGCCCCAGAATTTTTTTCCCGCATTCTCTTGAATATTGTTGATTTTTTTAAAGGGTTATTGTATGGTTTTTAAATTATTTACATTTTTTATTGGTGATAACAAGCTACCTTTTCTTTATTTAACCGAAACTTTCCCCATTGGGTCTAGGCTCTTGAACAAACTGATTGAAAAAAATTTTGGTGCCCCGCGTGATGTAAAGAAATTTCTACGGGGGTTTCAAGTTTACATGTGGGCCAACCCAAAGTGATACCACGGAAGCCTACATGCAATACTTTCAAGCATATTCCTTTCCATTTCATGAAATTCAACCAAATTCAAGCATTCAAGTAAGCCTAACATGGCCAAAAATACCCACCCCCCCCCCCCCGCGGCCTTCGACACTACCATTTCAAGCATTAAACAAGGCCTAACCGGGGTAAAAAACCCCGACCCTAGCTCCCGTGACCACGAGCCCTTTCAAGCAAATTCAAGCATTCAAGAAGGGCCCCTATACCTGACCTAGAAATACGCCGACGCCTAGCTCCGTTGCACACGATTGGTATCGTACCCGTTTTGGGAAACCCTGGGCTCACGTAAACCAACCCTTTCCGGGGGTTTTCTCTCAGGAACAAGGGTGGTACATAGGTATATAGGATTTAAACAAATATCCCCCAAAACAAAAAACACTAGGGGGGCTAACACGATAAAAAGGGGAACTAAAAGGAATAAATTTCAGGTCCCGTGTATTTTGCGCATAAAGCGATGAGCTGGGGTAGTTGGTAAAATTTATCGAACTCCATTTCCGTTTAAATTTACAAATTCCGGTGTAGTAACCACTCCGAGCATCACTCGTCTGTCCCTGGTCTTTTTTTTTTGCGTAAAGCGCGTTTTTGAGCTTGTTTGTTCCTTGTTTTGGGCCCTGCGAACCCGCGGTTTCTTCCTTTGCTTTGCTTGCTGAGGGGTGTTATCTCTTCCTTTTTGAGGGGTGGCACAGATGATTTTATTTGGTACCCGACGTTTTACCTCTGGTATTCTGTTTCCTTGGTAATTCTTTTCCCTCTGGTGTTTCGGTCCTCTGGGGCCCTGGGCAAAAAAAGCCGGATCTCGGTAGGGCATCGAACGGTATGGGAAAACTTATCTCTTCCTTTTTCCCAAATTTTAAAATTGCTGCCCAAAAGGGGGCGGCCCAGGGGGCTTTGCCTTTGTCTATTAAAAGGCACAGGTAGGGGGGCAATCCGAGGTGTTCGATTTATTTGGGTTTTTGTGGAGGGGGTACCCAGCGGTCGTCGAGCCTTGTTTTTTTTTTTGAATCCCGTAGGGATGCATCTGTCTTTTCCCCTTCTGTGAGGATTCGATCCCGGTTTGGTATGTAGAGTTTGGGGGTAGGACCGGTCTTTTTCTTAGTAAATAAACCATTTGACTAGTTTTTGTTGTTCCGAGTGGGGGGAAAAGATTTGTTTTTTCAAAGTCGGGGCGATGAGGGAGGCCCCCTTGATTTTTGGGTTGGTGGGCCCCGATTTTTCTTCCCCGGTGATCGGCTGACCAATCAAATAAGAATAGTACGCTGACTTTTGTTCCCTACTGTCCCCACTTGAATGTCTGCGCCCAACGAAACGTATTAAAAATTTTAAATTTACCCTCTTGCAAAGGGCTGGGGTTTATTTTTCAGGGGCTTGTTTAGTATTTTTGGGCGGACTTGTCATTTGTTGTGTGCGAGGTGGGGCCAAATTTTTGTTGGGGGACTTTTGTTTTTTTGAGTTTTTTATTTCTTTCAACGTGGTATCAGTGACGTTGGTGTAGTGGAAATTTTACTAACGTATCCGAAAAACTATCCTCTTCTTCACGGGACGATGGAAGCATCAGTGCTGAACCCAACGACCGGGTCGCTTGGTGGGCCCCCCCCTTCTCGCCCTTTTTTTCCCAAAGTATCTAAAAATCATTTAAATTATTTTTGTCTATAATGAATTTTTTCTCTTTTGATCCCGGCCCGTGCAGCCTGAAAGTCCCCCCCAAACCCCCAACGCCCCCCTTCCTACAAAAAGGGACATTAACGACCATTTTGGAAAAATCTTTAAAAATCGTTCTCGGGGTTTGTCAGCAAAAAAATGCCAACTCCGTTTTAAAATGCTGAAGACATGCACAAGGCACATAAACAAAAAAAAATGAAAAATAAATTTTAAAATAAAAATATGATACTTAAAATCAAATTGACATTTTTATTTATACCCATTCTTCCATCCTGCGCTTCCATGCTATTAAATTTATCCCTTTTTCTTAAGATTCTGCAAGCTTTTTCTTTTTTGCACTTTTTAGGTATGTATTTGTATTATGTAATTGATCGATGTACGTTCTCCTTGTTTTCCTCATCATTTGTACAAAAGATTTTTTTTTTTAAAATTAACTTGTTGGGGGTAACGTCTACCCCTTTCCCAAAAATCAATTTTTTACAAATTCTTTTCCCATAAAAGTACAAACGTTTTTAATCGCATTCGGCATTGTGGAACGCAACCTACTCTTTATTAGTTTTGCTTAAAAAACTTTTCTCTCTGCTGATGTGATGTAGTGTGGGTTGACAAGGGTTTGATACTCATGAAAAGGGTTAGGAAAGCCGCTGCAATTAAAAAGGGGCCACAAGAGGACCAAAAAAATTTTGTTTCTGGAGACCCAGCAAAATCCCCCCAGCCATAGCATAGCATAGCTTTAACATCACTATATCATCGTTTTTAAAGTGAAAATTACGCAATAGTAAAAAATTTTAACGGGCCCAAAAAATTCCAACTCGAAAACCTTCTCGGGGTGGGCCGTTATTAGGGAATTTTTCCCCCGAAACTAATGCGAGCTCTGGGTCGTCGTCGGGAATTTCCCCCCTTTCCCTTTTGTTTACCCCCCCCGAGGGGACGACAATGACAACCAAACGGATGATGACACGACGGGAAGCCACGACGTGGGGACCCCTGCCCTCCCCATACGCTTGGTGGTTCTGACCAACGGGCCGTCCACCCTTGCCCCCCCTCATAATTAACGCCCCCCTTCGTTCGATTAGCCAGTTGCAAAAATAGAGATTAAGCAATATCCAAAAAATTTTAAAAAAGATTTTTATGCGATTTTTTCCCCGAAAAATGGGTGTTAAAGGGGCCTGGGCCCAAAAATATTTCACCATCACCCACGCCCAAATTTTTTTAGTAGAAAAACGAAACCACACTTTCACTCGCACATCCCCTTTTGCATGTTATATCTTTCTCGCCGTGAAAAAGTAGTTCTGGCTCGTTTAAAAAACGGACCACATTCTCCTTCCTCCCCTAGTATAAGTGTGGGTTTTTTTAGAAACCAGAAATTATAGCGATAAAAAAGTTTTTAAATTTTAAAAACCTCCCCTAAAAGGGAAATTTATCGGATAATTTCCACGACAATGACAACATTTATTAATTTCTCCGCAAAGAAAATTTTTTAAATTTTAAATTTACAATTCATATTTATAATTTAGCAACCAGGAAAAAAAAAAAAAGATCGAGGGGCACTGATAACTTAAACTTTTGGGGCCCCTAAAACCCATAACTAACAAACTGGATCTCACGTGCATTGAAAATTGCCCAAGACCCCGGGTTCTATGATCGTCCCATTGAGAAGTAAAAATAACTTTGGAGGTACCCACTGTCCAAGGATTCTATCACGCTTTCATCAGCTTTTTTCGCAATATTTGCCCTGTTGACTCTCTGCTCCTGGTATATTTTTTTAAAAAACAAGCTCGTTTTTTACCGTTCCACGAAGGGGGTACACCCCCATCCTTTTCCCTTCGTGAACCCACTCCCCACCTATATATATTCTACATCATTTTTGTTTAGGGGGTTTTAAAAACCTACCCTTTTGGAAGTTTTTTTTCTCCCCTACTTTGTTTGTCACATGTTTTTTGTCCCTTTTAACTTTTTCACGTTCAAGATTATTTAAAATTTTAAACTTAAATCTTTTTTACACTAGCAACAATGAAATCAAAAATCCATTGCAATCAGTAAATCTTTAAAGATACACCAAAAGAGGGGATCCAAAACAATGAAGTTTTTTATGGGGCCCTTTTGAAATAGCTAAAAAAATATTCTACTTTTTGTCAGAAGCTTCGGTAGATGACTTTCAGATTGATTGTAAAATAGTTTCAAAAAAGCACTGATTATAAGTTTCTGGGTTTTGAATGGGTTAGAAAGACCACGACGTTGGGGAACCCCCTGCCCCCCCCATATGCTTTTGGGGTGGTTTTGCCGACAGGCCCTTCCACCCCGCGTCCCCCCCCGTCTCCCCTTCCCTCTAAATTTAGTATACATGGTGGTAGCTCCAAATTTTTGAAATTTTTTTTTCTTGGGGCCAAAAAATCTTAGCTGTTTAAGCGCCCTAAAACTACTTATACTATAATACAAAACTTATCGGTCCAGCCACTGATAGGGTTAAAGTTTTTCCCGCAGATTTTCTTTTTGTTTTCCTTTTGCTAGTGCATCCATAAGTGTTTTTCTTTAGTGCCGTAAAAATTTGGCAGGGGCCAGATTTCCGTCCCCCTTTCTTTGGGTTTTCCCCGCCTCACTTTTTTAAATGGGCGAACAGTTTCCGGGGTTACTTCTCGGGACGGGGACATACAACAGATGGGGAGATTGTGATTTTTGAGCAGTTAGGGGCCCACCCTTTCACACTTATGTGGCAATGTCACTGCCCTTATCATGGTCCAAATTCATTTGGGCAAGGATGGTCAGTTACTAACTGCTCAAAAATTCACTTCAGTAAAAATATCTTTGTTAAGGGGCCAACGCCGCTTTTGAAAAACATTTCACAAATTTTAATGTGAAATGCCTTTCCCAAAACATTTGCCCTTTTACAAATATCATTGGGTCCCCATGATTAACATGCATCCCAATTTGTATATTTGAATTGTATATTTCTTTAGCGGCCCAAAAACAGTGCGATCGAATGGTTGGTTTTGTGGCGTATAGGGGGGAATGTTAGTAAAATGGTCCCATTTTTTCTTGCAAGGTTAAATTCAACAAAATGTGGCTCTATGGGTTTCCATTATGATCAGAAATCTATTGGGAAAAGGTGGCTTTTATACTTAAGAAATGCTTCATAAAACAAAAGACTTTTTTGATTTTGGACCAACCAAGGGGTTAGCAGCTTCTAAAATTCCGGGGGGGGCTCCACAAAATGCCGTTTCATCCAGATTATTTTGTTTTTAAACATTTTTGTGTGCTCGTTTGGGCTTGTTGTACGTATCTCTCCCAATGCAGAAGGGCCCGGGTTCGATTCCCTAAAGTCAGTATTTTTTTTTTCTGTTTGGACTTAAATCCCTTAGTTGTGCTTGGAGGTTTTTTTAAAAGGGACTTTGGAGCCGTCCTGCAACGAAGCACAATAAATTCAGAGTTGTCTGAATCGGCCTTGTTGATTCTGGGGTTGATTCGCGGGGGTTCGCCTTCCTACCCCATTGCTATATTTCCATTAAAAAATCGATCTTTGGTTTGGTTACGCTCACTCGTCATTCGTCGGGGCCCACAGGGTTGGCTTGGTCGCTTTTTTTAAAATCCTCCCCTGAAAAACATTTATAACGGTGGGTAGATCTAAATACAATTTATTTATTTATTTTAAATCATTCAGGGTGACGTTCAAACGCTCGAACACATCCTTTAATTTTCAAAAAAATTTAAAAACATTGTCTTGTAATACTCCCTAGCGGACTTTTTTTGCTTGTGGTTTTTCGAAAGGAATTTTTTTCAGAATTACCTTCAGAAATCGTAACCATCGTTTTCCCCAAATTTTTTTTTTCAATTTCAAGTGAATGGGAAAATTGTTTGCTTTTGCAACTGCAAAATTCAAAAATCAAGTGAGAACTTTTTTTCCGCTAAAACCCAAAAGGAATTTACAGCCTTCTGCAAAATTAAAATTTTCCTCTTTTGAAAATACTTGCCAAACTGCATTTTTAGCTTCATCTTTAAAATATCATTTACACCATCACACCCCAAAGCTTTAAGGCTACCCATCAGATTTTTTAAACTGGGTTTTTGAAAATTTGCTCCCTGTATGAAACTATGCCTTTCTAGGTTAACATGTGTCCCTAACCTAGGCAAATGCCACTTAAGGTTGTGACCTGAATGAGGGGGCCCAGCTTAAATGTACTTACTTCTGTTCAGTTGTGAGGGGATTTGATCATAAGGGGTTGAAACGAAATCCTTTTTTCAAAATTGTAAATTAGGCCCCCCCACATAAGTCCACCCAAAGGGGTTTGTAATGTCGGAACTTTGCCGGTTCTTTCCACTCTTTTATTCCACGACGGGACCCGATAGGATGCTTGTAAGTGCTTTCACTTTATTCACATGTCCATGGGTTTGATTGTACCCAGCCACACCATGGCCCTTTAACCAGCAAAACAAGAAATCTCTGCATTTTTTGAACCTGAGGAAAAAAGGGTATTGTTTTTTGGGTTTAAATTTTAGGGCCTAGCCCCATAAAGAACTATCGGCCTAGGCCTAGGGGACCCCAATACTACTTTCCTTTTTATTAAGAAATTCATGATATTGTGTTTTGCCACTACTAAATATCCGGTTTTTTCATTACATTTTTTTGGCGTAACTGACAAATTTTACTGTTGTAGTACAAAATTTTTAAATTATTTTGGGGAGCCTACCCCCGCCTACGACGACTAATCAAAAAATGTAAAAAAACCCCCAAACGAATAGGGGTATCATTATCAAGCCTTTTTCCCTTTAACAAAATCAACAATTACTACTTTTTTTGCAACTGGGTTGTTCGAAACGAATGAACAACAGTGAAGCGACTACGCGTTTATCGTTAAAACGAGGCCCGTTCTTTTGGGAGTTCGGTTTGGATAGCTCGCTTTTAAGGTTTACCAACTTTTGTCGGCTGGGAAACCCAAACCGGCTTTAGATAGCTTGCTTGAAACCCTTTAAACGTGGGGATATTGGGCTGAAAAAGAATCTCTTTTTAAGTATACACTGCCCAAAAAAACAAAAAATGACGAAATTGTTTCTTTCCACCTCTCAAATTCAGCCAAAGGACCTTTGGGTTTTGGGGTTAAACTCTGAGGGGCCGAAAAGCTGATCCCTAATAAAGCATTATTAATTAGCGGAAAAAGTGTAATGAAAACGTCTGACTACTTCGATCTTTCCATGCTATTATAAACGGGGCATTCACCCAAAACAACCAGGGCATTTCTCGATTTTAGTTTTGGGAACTACTGGTTAGGGGATGTGCACAATAATGTATTACTTAACTAATTTAAAAAACATTTAGATTTAAAATTTATGGGGGTTTCTTCTCATGATTTATTTTTTGTAGTCATAGATGCTGTAATCAAAGGGGGGACTTTTTAATTTTGAATTTAGTAAATAATAAGGTGATATTTATTCTTAGGTAAAATCGTCATTTTCAAAAACATAGTAAAAATATGTCCGTTTTTTAAAAGGGGCACTTATTAAAAAAAAAAGTAAAATTTTCCGAACTAGGTTGAAAAATTAAAATTAAAATTAGACTGCAAACTTAGGCCTAAAAAGTTTTTATTTTGATTAGCATGTTGCAAAAAATTTTAAATTAAGCCTTTAGCAATGTGCCTGTGCAATAAATCGTGTCAGGTGACGGGAAAATACTCACCATTTACGAAAATCTTGTTGAATTGTATTGACCCCCTCAACGTTGAGGTTTTTAGTTTTTTCCCATAAATTTTATGAAATTTAAAATTTGTTGTATCTTCATCATCGGTTTTTTCAAAAAAAGTGGCTCTTTACTGAAAATAAATGCCGCAAAAGCTCCCTCAATTGTTTCCCGAGGGATAGACTCTGGTACCCTTCCTATAAAAATTTATGTTTTGGGGGACTTCCATCTTTTGGAAAGTCCACTAATAGCCCCAACATCATACACAATCATAGCCGACTCAACTGGGCAACAAAAACAAAAACTCTTTCCTTTAAAAAAACGCGGATATAGGGCCCAGCGTTTTGGTCTTTAACAGACGACACTCAAAGTGTACAAATTGGTCCCGCCCCATCGTCCCCGAATCTGATCCAAAAACCTCCAACACACTCATCATCACTTGAAAGGGACGATTCTTCAACAATTTTTATTTTCGCAAATTTTTATTCAAAATCTTTACCAAAAGCTTTTGCGGGGTGAACATTTACTTTCTTTTGTTTCTGGCGGGGCTTTGGGGCTGAAATCGCATCTCATTAAATAAGGGTTTAACAACAGATCATTGATACTTCGAGGATTGTGGGGTCTATTCTTTTTTTTCCCTGGAAAAGATAATTTCTTTATGGCGATTTCTGGAAAAAAACCCCACGTTTCAAAACCCCTTTTTGATGTGGGGCTTTGCCTCGGTTTTGTACCGTAAGATTTACTAAGTAGGCTGGGGAACACATCTTTGGGTATTGAACACTCTTTTTTCGCCTGGTCCTTTTTCCAATTTGAAGTATTTCCCCCCCATGCACCTTTTAAAAACCTGAAAAAATGACGTCGAGGGCGGGTCATATGCGTGGGGTTTGGAGGGAAGAAGACGAACGAAATCATTTTTTAAAACTTTATTGAGATCGGGTGAAGGGGGAGAAATAAATATCCCCAAATTAAAACCATTTTCCCCTTTCAAAAGTCGAAAGTATGGGGCAGCAAAAGTTTTCACCCAAACTTGGGGAAAGTGTGTCAACCACCCCCGGGAAAAACTTCGATTTTATCGAGGCCCTTAGGGCCACCGTTTTTCCCTGTTTGGTACTATGCAAGCTTTGTATACTATGTATGGTGGCAACAAGTGCCATCAGCAGCGCTACATAGGGGGGACCATATTTATGGGAATTGAATGAGGGCGAAGCAACATTGCGTGGTGAAGGACGGGGGCTTGGGCAACCCCCCCGCCGGGGGCGAATTTTTTTAGACTTAGAATTTGAGGGAGGGCGTAGAAAAAGATTTCAAGGTAATTATTGTTTTAATAAAGCAGACAATTGTGGCTGTTTTTTTTTTATTTTAACAACATTTTTTTTACATGAAAATAACTTAATTGTTTGGCCTTCTTACCTTTAGTATTTTTTTGATGACCCAATCGTTTCAGTAACTTGGGTTTTCCCAAAAAGGATCATAAAAATTCCCCGATGACATGTCTAAATTATACTGACTAAAAGCATCCTTTCGTGTTTCCAGACAATCTTTCCCTTTCTTCGCCACTGAGCAGTGACAAGTGAAAAAAAACCTCTCAACATTTGCATTTTGGCTATGATTGAGTAAAAAACTCACGATTTTTTTGTAACTCTGAATGACAGTCAATTTTTTGCTTTCATTAAAATACTGGGCCCTTTCCGCTTTAATTTAACTTTTCAAGTGTCATTCCTGATAGTTTTTATTAAAATTTTGAGGGCCAAAAGGGAAAAAAGACACACAACCCCAAAAATTTTTTTTGGAAAAAAAAAGGGTTTTGCAAAACACGGAAAGAAGGAACAAAAGCCAAAAAAATGGTCCCAGATTTATCAAAAAAAATTTTTTGATTGTCAAATTTTTTTTAAGTTTGTTACACTGGCAAGGGAAAAATTTTTTTTCCCTTAAAACAACTTTAAAAGGCCGAATTTACTAAGTTACATGTTTTAAGCATGGCAACGTAATTTTTCATGACAAGCCCAAAAATTCTTTTCCCAAAAAACCAACTGGGGTTTGGGGGGGGGGGTCCCCCAAATTGCCGAGGGTTTAACAAGGTTTTTTTTTGCGTTTTTGGGGGCTTGAGAAAAAAACTCAAAGAATGATAACTTGTTTGACAGTAATCTTTTGCTCTCTTTTAAAATATGGCAATTTTTTCCCCCTTAAAATTTTAACTTTAAATTCAACCTCAAGTGTTACTGAAATTATTGAGGTCCGGAAAGGTAAAAGAACCTTGGAAAATCAAAATCACCAACACCCGATAAACCAAAAAAGGTTCTACCATCATTAAAACAAGGGGGGGGGAAAGGTTGGCCATATTTTAGGAAAAACTCGAAAGGAAGCCATTTTCAAGGAAAGAAACATGAGGTATGCAGGGTAAATTTTCTTGTTTCGGTTTTACATTTACTGAAAACCATAAATTTTTTTCCCCCTTATTAATTTTAAGTAAGGGTTAACATGTCCAAGTTCCCAGTTGCCCTTTACACGTGTCAAAAATATCTATGACTTCAATAAAAGAGTTTTTCCCCTTCTCCATTACTTCGATATTAGTGTTGAATAATGAGAAAATAGTGAATGTGCAAACCCACAGATAAGCTTCCCCCAACTCTTTATTAAATAAATTGGAAATTGGCTAAGGAGGTTGATTTTGGGACAGAAAGTATGTTTTGAGAGCAGGGTACATTTGCAGCAAACCTATAAACAGCTGGAAACAATGAAAGCCATCTTGTTTTACTATGATAAGCAATTGGTTGTAACTTATCTCAACAAATTCACAAAACTCTTTAAGTGCTTCGGTTCGAACCCGTGTAAATCGAGAATGATTAAATATCTTTAAAACCAGGGATTCAATATCAATTGAAAAAGGATGAATCAATACCATGATGAATACAGTTATGTAATACATGTGCAGGGCAACCAACACCAACTAAAACAATCTCTACTCATTTTAGTTTTCAGATATGTTGAACACATTGTTCCCACTCCCTCGCTTTACACCGCCAAAGTTGGTATGCAGTTGTCCCCAGCAAATGCAACAATTTATTAAGAATTGAGTGTTGACCCAATACATCTGCAATGAGTGACGATATCGTTTCAGACGTTTAATTAGGCACATTTTTAAGTTCAATTACTTTGTCTGTATACCCCCGTTTTTGTAATCAAAATATTGCACTAGAATAGGGAACAACTTCGTAGAACCATGGTTACTACCATCGGTAGCTACTCCAAAAACAAGTGATTAAACCTACAGTTTTCAATACAACATCTACAGCATGTTGACAATCACATAATTTATGATTGCTTCAATTTTGGTTCGAGCACCTGTCACGTTTTTGCAATGTTTGAGTGGGGGTAGATTTTTTGATTTAATTTTGGTGTACAATCCATTGATTTATAGGAATTGTGATGTTTCACTGTGTGAAATGCTAGTGCTCCTTCCGCGGGCTCTAGCAGATCATCAGACTTTGACCCACTTTAGGCAAAGAATAAATTTAATTTTGCAGTCGATTCACTGCTGCGCACACTGAGAGTGTGTTTATTGCTTCTTTATATGAAATCCAAATCCATGCCCCTAAAAAAAGAATACTGCCTATAATCAAATTTTGCTTAGCTCCAACCTAGGCCCTAGAAAATGGAATTTTAATTTAATTGTACAGCATCATTACTGGCAAACATTGCTATATAGGCTAGCAGGCTTTGGCCTAGGCGGCTAGAGGCCTAAAGGCACGCTTGGCTACTTGTTTGTTTTTGATTGGAGAAGGATTGACAGGTTGGGAAAACATAGAGAACATAAAGCCAATCTAAACTAAACTAGGCCTAGCCGGTTGGCCTTTTCACAATTTGTAGGGCTAACGTTACTTGTCTAATTAATCTAGGCCTAGCTAGGCCTCCCTTCCCTATCAATATCAATGACATGATCACACATACCCTTTAAAGCGCGACGGAAACAAATGTGCCTGGCGGGCAGTTATACCCTTCTGCTTCATTCTCATTCCTTCCTAGTCGAAATGATTTATACCTTTCTTGCAAGTCGTCTTCAAACTTACACAGTCGCTTTTTACTCATTTTCAACTTTGAAGACGTTACGAGTTTGTTTAAAGTCAGTAAAGTTAGGTTTGATAACAACACCCAACTTGCGACGAGAATAAATACGTCACGTCTGCATAAAACTGTAAAGTACCAACATGGCTACTCAAAAATTGAAAAAACTGAAACTGGATCGTTGTTGTTCCAGTTTCAATGTTGGCACCTGTTGTCGGCACCTTTGTAAAAATTAAAAGTCGGTTGGGAAACATATCACGCCCACTTCAATAACACTCGGGGGTTTTGCCGCAAAGGGCGCAATATCGTCCTGAAATGTGCTTTTTTACCAATTTCTTGAATTATTACGAAATTTCGGACATTTCACCGGTCGAACTGGCCCGCGGAAACAGCGCAATGGTTTCGGAAAGTAGGGTCTCACATTTCTTTTTGGTACCAGACATAGATAAACTTAGGAACGGGGGTTTTTAAAAGTAAAAATAAAATTGGTGTTGGTTTGATTTTTCATTTTCTTTGTCGGATGTGGTTCGTTTACTTTGGACGTGGGATATATTAGTGACGCCCTTGCCTTCACATTACGGCGTTTGGTAACTAACCTTCCTCAGATAAATCTATGTGTGTGTTCCCTTTCAGTGAATGCCTAAGATATCCTTTCGATATCCTTTGCCCAATCCCTAAGGGTTGTGGCGACACCACTCTCTCAACTTTGTTACTGCCCCCCGGGGGGGCCTGAAGCGTCCCTGCCCTCCGCCCTGTTTGCCGTGCAGTACAAACCCCCAACGGTGTAAAGGGGATCGTGGGTGCTGACGGAAGTGCAACTATACCATGTCCTCAATAGTTTGAGCCATCTTATTTATATTACATGATTTGTTTGGAAAGGTCAATATCAAAGTCTCCCAAATCATCAAACCCTTTGTTTTAAAACCTAATACAAGATTCTTGTGTATTAACGGGCCCTTTAATTTCCAACTCGACACCTTCTCGCGGGTTTTGGGCCCGTGAATAGGGGAGTTTTTACTCCCGAAACTAAAGGCGAGCTCTGGTCGTCGTCGGGGGAACCCCTTCCCTTTGACTACCTCCCCGACGGCGACGACAAAGGAACAACACGGACGGATGATGACACAGACGGAGACGACCACGACGTGGGGGGAAACCCCCGCCCTCCCCATATGCTTGTTTGGGTGGTTCTGACCAGCACAGGTCTGTCCACCCCTTTTTCCCCCCCCCCGCGTCATCCCTTACGTCCCTCCCATCGTCTCGATTAGCCAAGTTGCATAAATATGAGACGTAAAGCAATATCCAATCCAAATTGTGTACTTAACCTCCCACCTTTTCGTCTTTATGAGCTATGACCAAGCAAAACTTGGATGATGTCGATCTTTGCTTCTGACACTGTATTCTACGTGTTTAATCACGTACAAGGTATATATCTGACCAGTTTTTTATATGGTAGAGAGGCCATTTGTACAGCAACATAGAGTGCGACGGGGTGTTAAGATCGTGCACAAAATCAAGCCTTACGCATAATATGCGGTGCTGCTAAATCGTGTCTTGAAAACCTACAATGTGTCATTAATCAATGTTGTCAAACGTCAACACCTACCTCTGAAACAAGAACAGACAATCAATAATTAATAATTAGTTAGGAAATGACATTTGTTTATGGGACTTTATTTCAGAAGAGGCTTAGACCTAGGTCAACCTTCAAGTTTCTTTTACAGTTTTACTGACAGTAGACATTGTACTTACACTCAGTATTTTTTGCCTCCATGCTTCCTGAATTCCAGGTCGTCCATGTCCGGGAAGAGCTCGGTGAACAGGGACCTTGTTAGAGCTGCCGGGTTGTTGTGATGCTTGAGCAATATTTCCGCTTTGCTGACTTGTCCACGAAACCCTGGATCCAATCACCAATTAAACCAGCCAAACATTAAAACATGAATAAATTCAGCGAACGTGCTTCAAAGAAATTACTTTCCCATGTGCCGAGGTCTTTGTCTGGGAAAAAAAGAAACATTTTCAACACAAGAAACACTAATTTCTTCAAAACAGCTTAAGGGCACAAATTTACCAATAGGTTATAGCAGTAGGGAAACACGAATTCACTCCAGGCCTAAGGCCAGTTCTTGGTCTACGTTGTGCCAAAGGTTTAGGAGAGCATGAGTTCAACATTTTCGGGTGTAAGATTCGAGCGTAAATCGGTTAGAATATTTCCATAAGCTGAAAATGATCGTTCACTGTCTACGTTTAAAAGAGGTACCCAAAGGGCTTTACACAACAGTAAAAAATTTCCTAAATCTTCCCTGAGACCAAGCAAAACTTGGATGATGTCGATCTTGGTTCTCCTGTGGAAGATGAAACTCCTGCCTGGAAAGCAGCGTAGCCCTCGAGAAACTCTTGACGATGTTAGAGATGCCAACTGATGAATTGATCTGGCTTTTGAAGCAAGACGCTCGTCAACAGTGTTGATCATTGAACAGGATTCCTATGTTTTGTACAAACTTCTTTGCTGGATCATCGGAAGTTAACTGGGCCAACTTGGTTGCACATTTTAGTCCAACATTTTTTAACTGTTTTCCAATCCAATCAAAAATGGGGCAATATTCCTAAAATATCGTCTACACTAAAGGTGCGTTTACTGATTCGCGTTTGATGCGATGCGACGCGGCAACCCAGTTCTCTGATTGGCTGCTCTTGTTTTCTCTTTATTTGCATGGTTGAGGGTAGATGAGAGGAGGCTGGTTTGCTTGAGGGCGGTTGAGAGGAGGCTGGTTGCAGGGTTGAGGGTAGATGAGAGGAGGCTGGTTGGCATGAGGGCGGTGCTAGGCGGGCGGTTGAGAGGAGGCTGGTTGCAGGGTTGAGGGTAGATGAGAGGCGGCTGGTTTGCTTGAAGGCGGATGCTAGGCGGGCGGTTGAGAGGAGGCTGGTATATATAGTTATATATATATATCCCTGGTTGGAGAGGTCTTCTCCGGCGGACTGGTCTAATGAGCCAGCTTCGTCGGCCGAGGATTCTGGCGTTTGACCCGCCAGTTGATGAAAGGGACTTTGGGCAGTTTGGTCGACGTCCTGGTCGGTGCTGGATGAGGTGTTCAGGGTTGATTGATTTGATTCCATTGATGAGTTCAACGATTGCGTGGATGAGGCGGGGGGATTTTTGTTCCCGGTTTTTTCTTCTTGTGAACCATGGTTGTGGACAAGTGGAAAAGTGGGGGCCAATTTACAATAAACAACAAAAGGAAAACTAGGATGCGGGAACCGGGAATAGGACTACACGGCGTCGACAACAAACATCCTTTATTGGTTTCGTTGCGTCTATGTCACTAATATTTCCGATCAATTATCGAGAAGAAAGAATGCCGGTGAATATTCCATTAATGCACTTTTTACGTATTTTAAAAACGTAGTTGGCGTAGTTTGACCTTTGTGTATCCAATCCTTATTGAATGGTTTGACAATGACATGTTGGGCCTAGCCTAGGTCTAATTATCAAAGGTTGAGCAGAAGGAGAGGAGTTTACTAATTTTGATCAGGCAGAAGTGTCGGGGACAAGTTTTATGAATTGACGTGGCTGCGAGACGGGTTTCACAGTCGGAACACAAGCTGATGTTATGAATCTAACTCATACATGGATGTGACATTAGTTTTAGAATTTATCAGATTTTATTATTCTACGTTGAGAACTACAAAAATGTGATTATTAGATTAATTTTTTTTAAATTGTGCTACTGTTAATCGGCAATGATTGCATACAAGGAGAAACTTACTTAAGGACTACAGAATGCAGCAAAGCTGTGAGGTAGCTCGCCGTAGTGCGATCCATAGATAGGGCTCTTTCTGTCTGTAAATGATGGTCCGCAAGTTGGGAATATCCGCTCTTCTATCCAAGATGTGTTTTTATGATTTGTGTAAAATAGCTTGGGATATGCCGCAACTGGCCATGGCATAGTGAATATGCCATTGAAAGGGGTATCATTGAGAGCCTACAATCAGGAAGTGACGAATACCCCAGGCAGCAATGCTGTGTGCTAGTGCTTCGTAGTGCTAATGGTCCATAATCTTTGCTATTTACAATGTTGGAAGTGGTTTGGTTGGTTGATTGGTCATTGGTTGAGATGTTACAAGTGGTACAGGTGTTGATAGTTGTGGCATAAACAATTAGTTGGATCACATTGTTTGAACATTATGACTTTACCAATGTGGATGAATGTTGAAGTGGGAAACTCACCATTTTTTTTGCAAGCACAAAGCTTTACATCAAATTGATGTTAAGGCAACACTTAAAAAATATATCCAAGTTATCCACTGTGAAAATTGATAAAGTTGATGATTTAATTGGTTGTCTATTAAAGTCAGTGGACCGTTTGTACTTGAATCAAACATGCATGTCCTACATCGTTCACCACAATATTCTTTATTTTCATGGTGTTGTCATTGTCTAGAAAACAACATTTTCCGAATATATTTTTGTCCTCCTTGCTAATTCTTGCCTGTCTTATGGTTTAACATTGATTGTCCCATTTGGGAAATATTGAATGGCTCGTATGTCAGTCACCGTATTATCCTTAGGCTTTCGCCCCGGACGAATAGAATCGTACAGCATAGTATTATGAAAAGTCCTTAAAAATCATGGGTTAGGTATTTGGTATTGTATGGGCCACAAATACCAGCACCATTGCTAGCATTGCTAACAGCTACATAATCTGTATGCAGATTAATGTTTGTACCTTTAAGCTTCCGCTTAATTGCAGCAAGCACAGAATCGTATTCCATTTTAGTATGGCCCTTCTCCAAATACTTGTGAGTAACTGAAACATTGTTATGCATAACATAATGTAGAAGAGTATTGGCCATAATCGCATCGTGATAATGATACGGGCACCCATCACTGTACAGGATTATCGGAAGATTATTCGTATCAGACAATTGTTCCGTCAAACAATCAACCACACGAGAAAAAGCAGTTGCCACCAAGTCACATTCCGACTCGTCCCACATGTGATTGGTAGTATGGCGGTTTGCCAAGTTATAAATTAGTAAAATTATGCACCTAAAATTGAGTTTTATAGTACAGTAAACTTGCCTGTATTGATAGTGAAAGCTTAACACCCTTTACAGCCATTTCTTCGTTACTTTTGACAGTGACAGCCAGCCGCTAGAGCAACACAACAGATGACGGGTTTTCATATTTGGTAATAATAATAAATGATTTTTATTGAATGTAGTGGTTACATGGTTTGGTACAATATTTGGACAGAAATTCCTGAAACACATAAAACAAAAATGTTCGTAACTTTCTACTTGTTGAAAGATAGGGTTAGCACACATGATGGATAATGTATAAACAATAAAATGATTTGGGGGAAAAAAGTTTAAAAAACAACCCACAGACGTTGACACACATGGTACATGAAAATAGTGAAAAAGCATGTGAATTAATTATAAAGTACATGACGATTTTAAGAGGTCCAGTGGCCTAGTTATTTGATGAGCATATGCTTCGGAAGTCTGTGTTTATATCGTTTGAATGGCAATGAAATGAGAGAATATTGGCCTAAGTTTTGAATCAGACTGTTGATGATGTTTTTATCACAAGCTTGATAGAAGTTATCGGTTAATTTGAACACGAAGTCGAAGATGGTTGGAAGTTTGAACATGTTATGGATAGTTGTGATGCGCGTATACCTAGGAATGTTTCCAATCATGCGAATGCATTTGTTTTGCACTATTTGTAATTTGTTAAAGTTTGTTTTGCACATGGAGCTCCACACGGGTGCGTGCGTGGGATAGGAAAATCAGTCACAGTTCCACGTTGGTCATTGTCTTAACGTTCACTCAAACAAGACAAATATTGACTTTTTTCTTTTAAGGGCATTCTAAAATGCGTGTTTCACTTTTATTACCTCAGTGTTCAGATTGTCAAGCTGGTCTTGCCAGATATCACCCACCAGGTTGACATTGTGGGCCCAACACTGCACTTGGTTGAGTTCTCCTACTAGCCCCTCT
Organism: Sweltsa coloradensis; assembly: GCA_024449915.1. Classification (NCBI taxonomy): domain Eukaryota; kingdom Metazoa; phylum Arthropoda; class Insecta; order Plecoptera; family Chloroperlidae; genus Sweltsa; species Sweltsa coloradensis. Next base: position 30,743 of record JAMZAV010006691.1, on the reverse strand, counting down.
AGTGTAGAGAAACATTTCCCGTGTATCTGACAAGAGTCACTCACGGCCGCTGTCACATTAAAAATCGATTTCGTATTTATTTAGAGTGACCCTGATTGCTCTGGCACAGTTCACACCATTTGCTGCGTCAAGTACGACTGACGCAGCAAGGATGTGTAACTTGTGCTGAAGACGCGGCAAGAGTTCTGAACAGAATGTTACAAACACCTACCACTTTTATCTATGGTTTCACGCTTAAAATTGCGATATCTTGATCCTTAATTTCTTCTTTAATTTGTGCCCTTTTCTTATCGCCTAAAAGAGGAACATAATGCTGGTGCGATCTATTAGTAAAGGGAAGATCACCAGCCCCCTTCACGTTAACAGCCATTCGCTTGGCTGGATCATTTAACTTCTCTATTGCGATATTTATTTTCACTAAAGACTCCATTGTAAGTGAAATAAAATATTTGGACAATTTCGCTTCCCTTGCAGTCAGAAGGTGTTCTTCTAGAAACACCTGTCTCGTTTCCAATGTTCCCGGTTCCGATCAACGAGCCTTACCCTTGAAGTGTATCAGATTCAATGTGTTTATTTGGTGTGTATTGTAATGTTACGTACCTACGTACGGACCAATCAACCATTAATTTCGATAATCAATCAATTATTTGCTATCCATGCTATCAATTGCTCTTTCATCAATTTCAAAGTATTTGTCATACCAGTCTAATTGAATTACTTAATTTAATTAATAATAAAGTCAGTCAATAAGCACCAACAAAACAACCTATTTTAATTGTAATTTTATATCATCATTTATATTTTCATAATTATAATTGTTAGTTTTATATTCATTTTATTCATCTGTCAGTCGGGCCAGTATAAAACATTAGAACTCGTAGCCCTAAAGTCCACATACGACCCCCTGTCTGACGACCAGGGTGGTAATCTAAACAGACCCCAGACGAACGGACTTCTTATCGGAAAGTTCCCACAGCAGTTTAGTCTAGACGAGACACCCTAACATAAACAAATGAACACTTATCGCTACGTTCTGGAAAGTCAAGTGCCTGGTTCTCACACACAACCGTGAGAATATTACATCGTCGTAACCAGCCATTCGCTTCCCAGAGACGATCCGGAAGACACCCGGCGCGATCTAGCGACACCAATCAATACTAAGCAGCAGTCACAGCATTGAACGCGGCCACAACTGTTATCGACATATCGACCGATCTATTGAACCACAAACCAACCGACGCCATCTAGCGGCCAAACAACACAACAAAAGTCAGACAACAAAGAGAAGGGTTTACCAGCGACCTTCAAGTCTGCTAGAGGACACGGCTGCGTCCCTAGCAGACAGTCGAACTACATCTTTCAAAACAACAACACGACAATTCGAGGCGAGGGCGGAATTCGTTGGGCGAGATGGCTTCAGGCGTCATAACAACTTAGGCCTAGCCTAGGCCCTACTACCACTGCTGCTGATATCCCAATTCTTCTTCACTCTATCAACAAGATTTAACTACGATTTAAAAACCCCAGACAATGGAGTGAAGGTTGGAACTACAATGGATCAACAGTAAGTAGGCCTAAAGCTGGCCATAACATCAAGACTTCGCACCAGGTAATAACACCATACGAATTTTACCCACCCTACACCACAACATCAACGAAATGCGTGTGACGTTCGAACTAGGCCTATCCTAGCCCCTTTTGCAATCAGAACTCAACGAACTTTCAACTTCAACAAATTTTTAATTACCTAATGTTTTTAACTTGCTGAATTGTACTCATAATGCAACCAAACGAACTCTCACTTTCAACAAACTTTACTGACTGACAGTCAATCCTAATCTCAATATTTTGTGTAGTAATTTTTGATAACTATATGCAAATGTCCTTTTCATTTTTGTAACTTGTAACTTGTTTTTATTAATTATATAGGGCTATGACCATATTTTATTTCAGTTTTATCATTGAGTAACCCTCAAAATGTGACATCCTCTCACTCTATCTCACTAATAGTTACTAAGCTAGTAGACCTACCACTAGAATCTAGGCCCTAGGCCTAATTTAAGCCTAAGCCTAGACCGACAGGTGCTGCTGCTGAGCTGAGCTATGCTGTGTGGCCACCCCAGACTCACAGGTAACGTCATTATGTAAATTTAACTTGTCAGTTTTTCTTTTTATTATTGTGCTTTTATTTTTCACCTTCAAAATTATTCTTCCAATCACTTCTTTCAACATCCGAGTTGTTAGAATGGCGCCCAACCCGTGGTGCTTTCGATACTTTTTCATGACCGGGGGGATTTACTTCATTCAGTTGTTAGAATAGCGCCCAGACCGTGATGGGCACGATAAACGTGTTCACAACCCCGATAAATAAAACGATAGAGTGAGAAACACATTTTGAGAGGTAGGCCTAACTAATTGTTTGTAAACATCAAATTTATACAATGTCTAATAACAACTTGGAATTTTCATGTAATCCTACTGTCACTGAACTGAACGCAGAGGACATGGACAACCAAGACAACCAACAAGGCTCAGACCTACATCGCAGGGGACAGACGGTGGAAAACAACACCTCACTGACTCCAACTAGCAACCTAACGACTCAACTTACACCACCCCACACAGAGGTGAACCTGCCCACACAATCAGGTAGCTCCACTCCTTTGGTTACTGAGCAGATAGGCCGAGTAAAGGGTGAGTCCAACCTAATATTGAGAATGCTATTCGAACAGATGAGAGCTGATATCATGACACAAGTAAACTCGAGATTCGATACTTTTGATAAAGAACTAAACTCAATAAAATCAAACATGACACATATCACACAACAGATAAATGACAATAAATGCATGCTAGACTCAAAAATAGAGGCAAGTAAGGTTATAAATAAACTTGATACAGATGATTCACTGAGAGATATGCAAGCAAGCATGGATAAGTGCACACAGGAAACAAAGGCTCAAATATTAAACTTAGAATCACACATAAAAATCTTAAAATCAGAAATAAACAACCTTGAACAAGTCATAACCACTAAACCACATTACACACCAAGTCAGCAGGTAGGTGGAGGCCTAAACCAAGGTTTAGGTGGCCCTTCACAAACCATGCTAGAACAAACCCAGCTAATAGCAGCAGTAAGCGAGACTCTTCGCAGGGAAGGTGTCACCTACAGCGGAGGTGCACGCGGGCTTCACCCAATGGAATTCATCAACCGAATAGAAAACCAAATCAAAACTTTTCAAATACATTCTGAACACGACGGATGTTGCGCAAACATGGGCTCTCGACAATAACTTCGATGACTACCACTCATTTAAACAATCATTCATAGACAAATTTTGGGGGCCAGATCAGCATGCCACACTCATGAGAGAGATTTTCACAAATAATTTTCAAAACGACCATACAAATACAAATAGCATGGCTGTTTACTTCAAAAGATATATAAAATTTGTAAAATACCTGCCAGAACCAATGACAACTAAAGCACTTATTACGCAATTAATAACTCATTTACCGTACGAGGTAAGAATACTTTTAAGAACAACTAATCCGGAATACAAAGAATCAGACGTAATATCAATTCTTGAAGGGTATGATTATGAAAACTCAAACCGCGAAGTGCAGGCAACGTATCCCATTAAACAACAAAATACCACCAGTAGTAAACCACAGGAAAACTATGCAGGAGCCAAGTGAACGACGCTAGCTTGGTATCCAACACAGATAAACCCACGCGTCATGAAGTTAAAAAGCACACTTATATTTCTGAACAACAACAACAACAACAACAACAAACAAAAGCAATAAAAATAAATCCAAACAAAAATACACAACTAAACTTACTAAAGAATGAAGAAAACAAAAATGAAACAAAGTAAGAAACTAGAAAAGAAACCAATGAAACTAAGCTAATAAAAGAAACTTTGATGCTAGAGAAAGAAACGATAAACAAAACTAAAGATGAAAATCACACACACTTAAATTTTAAATATAAAAACAAACATTTTGACACCCACACGCCATGTGACAGGCCAAAGCCTAAACATCGGCACAAACATTTCAAGCGAACCTCATTCCATTCAAACTGGCTACATAATCACACCCGAATCACAAACATTTTTAACATAACCTCACATTATAATTAAATTTAAACTTTCAACATGATTAAACGACCAAAATAATTTCCACACGAATAAATAATTATAATAGGACGTACCTATGAAGGACTTTTGTTAATACTACGTACACGTACAAGGAATATAATTGCTCGGGGGGACTCGGCAGTTACCAGGGGGACAGGGAAGAGATAACGAGCTGGAAATTATGTCGACTTACGACCGCTAAGCGTTCCAGACAAATTCTTATTCCGTTACTCCTGGCCTGTGACGATGTCTTCTTGGATAGCTTCTACGATTTCTTCACCGAAAGCGTCACGATAGCTTGAACACGATTATGATCACGAATGTACAATCAATACACGAACACGGATAGGCGTGCAATGATTTCTCGAGGATGCGCTCTAGCCAAGACGAGAGGGTCATTCGCAACGTCCTATAGAATAATAATTAATACTATCATATTAATCGCATAATATACTCACACATACTCACCTTTCGATGTTCAGGGAACACGAACACACCAGTTGCTAGGTTACTATGTATCGATGACGTGCCCCATTGTGGACGAGGTGCATAGGACTAGTAGACTATTTGATTTTTTGTATTTAGTAATTAGTTAACAATAGGTGGTGTGGTTCGAGATACCTTTTTGCTCGGACTCGCCTTATTAACGAGGACATAACTTTGTTATAGTCTTCACCTAATAAACTTAACGGAGGAGAGAAAGATAGTGTAAGGAAACTGGGGGGTGGGGGACAAGCTAAGGATTTAATATTTTGTAAGGAACATAAATTAGGTTTAGTTCGATTCATACGGAATCAGCCAATGATTGAGGTAGTAGGTAGGTAGAATGCTCAGTATATCACCTCCTATTCTCTAACTTCCTACGACCAACATGTCTGACACTGACATCCTGACCCACGGACACAATCGACATAATCGACACGACAACAATGACGATGACAATGACACGAACTTTCTTTTCATTTTTGTAATGAACTCACTTGACAAGGTTTAGCTTCTAGCATCCATCTTATTCACTACTTCACTTTGGTCAGTCAGTGCTGCCAACTTACACACACACATTCAATACACTACATCATTCCCTTTTTCTCAAAGTGATTTGAAACTACAAACTAGGTACCTCCAATATTATATTGAATGGATAATGATTTATAATGTCCTTTGATCTTCACTTCTTCTTATGTAATCACTAATTATGGTTATGATTGAACTACATACTACGTTTCATTAACATAAACATAATTAAACTTCCACGTTGGAAAACTACTGATGTGGACGAACTATTTTGTTTTTAAACTACTAAAACGTTTTAAAGGGAAGAAAAGGCACCTCACATGATCTTTAATCTTTAAGTGATAGTCATCATAAAAACGGGGGTCGCGTTGGCGGCTGGGGCTGGCCTCTTCGTCCCCCGGTTCCCTGTCGGGCGGGTTGTCTGTCCCTGCTACGGGTCTAGGAGCGTGGAGACAATGGAACATTATGTTGATTAATTGTGACATAGGAGGAGGGTGAGATTGTTCTCCAGTGAGGTTTTTGGGGGTTGGCGGGAACAGGGTTTCTGGGATTGGATATGGTCGAAGGATTGGTTGAGTGTTGGGCTTGAGGTTGGGGGAGTATACTTCCGTAGTGGCTCAGTTCCGACGGTACTGTGCACCGGCTGGCGAACAGATCGCACCGTTGCCATCCCTCTGGTAACCTCGAACGGTACTGGTTATCGGGTGGAAACTTGTTGCTTTTCTTTTGGAGCGCCAACACGTAGTCTCCTAAGATATGTTGCTGTTTTACGCCCCTCGTTTTTTGATCGATGTATTTTTTCCCTAATCCTTCTTCCCTGCCCCGATCTGGGAATTTTCTTCATGGATGGGTACATGATTGTATATTTGGAACTTGTCACGAAGCTCTCGTCCAAACATCAAAAAAGCGGAGTGCAGCCCGTTGTAAAATTTTTTGGGGGTTTTGTTCGATAGAAAAAAGGAAATTCTCCAAGGCAGTCTTGAGTCTTACAGCGCTGCTGCTAGCGAAGTCTTTCATTAGGACCGATTTTTGTCGCCCCACTTCGCCTTTTCCCTGGGGCCCACTCTGGCGTCGAGTATCTCACTGGGTTTTGTTTTGATACAAAATATGGAAGTTTTCTAGTGAAGTATGCCCTTTGTCCCAATTTGATCGATCCCGGTAGTCCGAACGTGCGAAGTTTTCTTCAAAACGGGTCGATAGTTTTAGGGTTGGACGCTAGGGATAGCCCCCGGGCCTCGTGGAAATTTTGAATAGTACGATGACACGAACACGTATGCCCCCTTTGGGAGCGGTCCCAAGTAGTCTATCGCCAAGCCCTCCCAGGGTCGCCCGGTAATCTGGTTCAATCCAGGTTCTGGGGGCGGGTGAGCTGACCCCCGGGCACCATGGCATGTTGCAAACGTTTCCACTCCTTTATCAAGCTGGCCACCAATTTTTGAACGAATTTTGTTTCACAGACTATGCCAGGATGCCCCTGGGGGCATTTCGAGACCCTGTCTCTTGGGTTTTGTGGGTATGAATAGCGGGTTCCCCGGAAAACGGGATTGGTAAGATAGTTCACTTTGATGGTTGAATTTCTTCAGCTCATGGCATGTGTCGGGGGGGGGAGCCCCTCCTTAATAGAGATTTTCCTGGCTTGTCGGATTTTTTTTGTTTCTTCCCGGGGCTCATAGTTGGGCAGCTTGATTCTACCCTCGAACGATGATCTGGACTTCTGTTGTTTTCGGTATTCCTCGAGTTACTGATAGTCTCGACGTGGATCACAATTTTGCTTCTCCCTGGTTTTGGTATTTACCTTGTAGTTTATAGCACGGATCTAAGCACCCATCGCTTACTCCGCGCATGGCTTGGACGGGTCCCGAAAAGAATTGGAGTGGTTTATGGGCGGTAATCAAAAGTAAAAATCGCCCCCCCTACACGTAGTGGTGGAATCTTTCGCACCCCATACCCGTCCAAATGCCTCGCTTCGCCCTGCGAACTTTTTCTCGCACTGTGGTGACCTGCTTGCGAAAATTATTATCCTTGGCCCATCTTTCCCGTTCTTGAAAAAAGGGGCCCCGAGCCTACGGGTAGCATCTGCGATGATCGTCGTGGTGTCCGGTGTAAGAATCCCAAAAGTTCTTCGTTTTTGAAAACATTTCCTTTAAAATTTTTGAAAACCCTCCGTTGCTCTGCCCCACTTGAAACTAACGGTTTGTCTCAAAACGCCCCAGCCGGCTTGTGCCCTAGAATAGTTTGGGGAAAGGGAAACCTGGGCAGTACCCTGCATACCCAAAGGAAACTTTTAATTTTCTTTTGTTTTTGGTTTCCCCAAAGTCCCGGACCGCCAGTACTTTTCTATGTATGGCTTGATCCCCTACTGGAAACAGGTGCCCTATGAAGTCCCTTTAGGTTTTTCTGATCTCACCTTGTCTGGATTAAGTGGAGCCCCTTCTTGCGAATGTCTGCATCACAAACCGCAGTCTGTGGTCGTCTGTGTTTTTGGGTTTTCCCGTAACGATGAAATCATCTATAAAGACGCTACCCTTCGCACTCGGGTAAAACGTCTTCTATTAGCGCTGAAAAAATTTTTTGGGCGCGCAGTTGATCCAAAAAAAAAAGCCTTTTTGTACCCGACACCCTCGCGGATATAAAAGGTTTTATCCCCGTGACCCCTCGTCGAGCTCAATCTGGTGGGAAACGCAAGCGAAGGCCAACTTATAGCACGTGCTTCCTCGTATTCCGGCGTTTTCTCTTCAATGGTTGGTATCATGTGTCGCTCCCGTACAATTGCAGCGTTTGGGAAAACCCCATGTCGACACTAGTCCGCTACTGAAATGGTCTGAGTAAACCCCCGGTGAAACCCCCCCTGCTGGTTTTTCACCACCTCCTCTATAGGTCATTAGCTAGGAGTTCTTTTATTTTTCTACTTACTTTGTCTTTAGCTGGTTTAGGCGTCCCCTTTCCCGACTGGCAAAGCCATGGTGTGACATCTTCTTTAAAGCAAAAATTTCAACTTAAAAACTTTTGCTTACCTACCCCCGGTGAAGACAGTTGGGGGTTTTTCCTTAAACCTTTTTCAGCGTAGTCTTTTCTTGCAGTGTGAAAATTTTCTTGCGTTAGAATTCTCTTGCAGTGTAGAATTCTCTTGCAGTGTGAATTCTCTTTTTGGGGGGGCCTGAATTATTGCATTCAGAGGAAACCCGGTTTTTTAAAAAGCCCAGGTCTCGGCAAACTGCTCCCCAAAAGCGGTACTCCCCTCACGTTACACGTAAAATATTTTTTCTTGGCCCTTTTTTCCCTCCAATTTTCACTTCTGTGGTGAATTTTCCCAATACTTTAAAAGGGTTTTGGGTACTCCCCTAAGGATAAAAAGTTTTTTGTAGTAACTGTAATTTTCCCCCTTTATTTTATTCTCTTGCAAATCTCCCATGTCTTCTATCTAGGACATTTCAGGAAGCCCCGAAACAATCATCACTTTTAAATTTAAACACCTCCCACCCCAGCTTTTTTGAAACAACTTTATGCCCGATCCCCCTCTAACAGCAAAGGGTAACCTTTGGGGGTTTTCTCTTCTCCCATTTAAATTATGGGCTTTGGGCCCCCTTTTCCGTGAAAATCATTTTTTCCTTGTCTATTTCCCCTTTTGTTCACCCCTTGGTTTTTCATGTTTTGCAAAGGCCCCTCAATACCGCACTTCATACATTTCCTCCCTCTCGCGGGACATTTCGCGTCGCGCGCGAGATGGTTGGTATTACCGCATCGATAGCATGCTAGCCTCGAGCCAGGCCGACCGGAACGCCGGTTGCTTGACTGGCCGGGCGATGACGTCACCCGTGCAACATTTCTCAGCCTCGCCGAAACTAGAACGTTGTGTGCAGGCTTCAATTGCTCTTGCGATCTCTTGAGCCCTATCAATAGTTAACCTGTCTCCCTCTTTAATGAAATCTTTACGTACCTCGGGTAATCGGCATTTCTCCCTCAGTTGGTCTAGGATATTATCTTCCTCTTTATCCCAAAGTCACAGTAACAGCTCTGGCCTCTCAGACGCAAATCTGACTAAATTCAAATGAAGTATTGATTTAACTGTTTAGTTGAACAAAATTTGATGCATATAACTTTAGATCATCCATGAAGAATAGGTGAGAAATTGTGTGACATACCATATTATTGTCCTTAATTTTAAATCCGTATGTTGATTCGTTAAGCATATGCGACAGTGGGTTTAATGACAGACAAAACCATATTGCGTTAAATGAGTCCCCTTTGGAAAATGCCACGTTTAATTTGGATTGGATCTGTAGTTATCTGCTGGTTTTTCATATTTAGTTTTAGTGTTGTTCTCCATGTCTTCATTACTGTCTTCAAAAAGTTTACAATTACTGGTTTGATTTTATATATTTGTAAAATCTGAATAAGCCATGTGTGTGGTGTTGAGTCATAAGCTTTCTTGTAGTCAATGTAGTTTACGTGAATATTCCTTTTCTTATTGTGTGCCTGGTTCATTACAGTAGAGTCGATAATGAGTTGTTCTTTACATCCCTGCGAGTTCTTACAGCATCCTTTTGTTCCTCGGCCATGATATTGTATTCTTCGCAATGCTTATATACTTTATTTGTTATGCATGAAGTCAATATTTTATATATAGTTGGTAGACATGTAATTGGCCGATATTTACTTGGGTTCTTCGTGTCATTATCTTTCGGTTTGAGAAAGGTTACTCCTTCAGTAAAGAATTCGGGTATTTCTTTAACTCCATTTATAAACTCGTTGAGACATTTTCTAATTTGATTGTGAGTAGTATTGAATTTCTTATACCAAATTTTTTTAATATTATCATTACCTGGTGCTTTCCAGCTATGTGTAGCACTGATTGTCGACTTTAATTCATCAACAGTTATACCTTCGAATCTCATCTCATTAACATCGCTCATCCTAGCTCTTTCGTCTTGAATCCATTGTGCATCCTGGTTGTGTGCTACCGGGTTACCCCATATTCCTGCCCAAAACTCTTCTATCTCCGTCTTAGTTGGTGCTCCATTTCCTGTTATTTCTTCGGTACTAGATAGTTTTTGGTAAAACTGTTTTTCCTTTTTTTGAACATTCGTTTTGTTTTTTTTCTAATGCTACATTCTCTATATCTTTTTAATCTCTTAGCAAGAGCACTTACTTTTTGGGTTTAAGTGTATCCAAATATTCGTGAATGAATTTGTTCAGTGTTTCCATGTTTTGTGTGAACCTTGATTCTTTCAAATATATTTTGGCAGTAGAGTACCACATTTTTAGATCGATTACCCATTCGCAATTGTTCCAATCTACCGATATCTTTCCTAAACTCATCGATTCTACCAATTAGTCGCTGTTCCCATTTCGGAATTTTTTTCTCTTGTTTTGTCTTTGAAGAGGTAGCAGATTTTACCTTTAAGCCCAAGTATCTAATCACTGCTACAGCTGCACAGTAAATTGCCGCATGAACGTCTGCAAATGATAGTTCGTCTTGTGTGTATGCTGATAAAATATGTGTGTTCATTATGTGTACCGCTGTCTTCATTTCCTTTGAATGCTTGGGTTTAGGTATGTATGGTCTTTTGTTTGGTTCTACGTGCGCAAACTCTGACATGGCTGTTGCAAATGCTAAAGCTAGGATGTTCTTTAGATGGATAATGTCAGGTGTATTTTCTAATACGTTATTCATATCTACCTCTTGTGTTTGATCGTCTAGTCGTTCTGGGTGTCTTGATCTTCTTGAATGGTTTGGCATTTCTAGTGGTTCTGGACGTTCTGGTAGGTCTGGTTGTTCTGGTAGGTCCGGACGTTCTGGTAGGTCTGGACGTTCTGGTATGTCTGGCAGTGGCGGCTGGCAAGGTGAGGCAAGTGAGGCAAAGCCTCACCAAAGAATCTGGCTTTTTAGCTCCATAATTGACTTAAGTATGATTTCCGTTTTTACACTTTTTAAACCAACGTAATACGCATTCGCAAATGTTTATACTGTGATAGATTTGGTTATGAGTTGAGTATTAGTGAGCATGAGCGTGAGCGTAGGCGTGAGCATGAGCGCTGCGCTGCGAAACCCCCATGATCAGTGAAAGCTCCACTGCATGAGCGGTAAAATGCCGCCCGACCCTAACGAGGCGACCCACGTTGGTCGGTACAGTGCCGGAGGGTATATACGCTATGCACCCTATAATCGCGCATGCGTTCTCGATGTTTGTCTCGATACGCGATGTCTTGGCAGCCGCTGGCTAGACCAGCTGGACTGAGACGAACATCTCGGCCAATGTCTTGTAGCGGAGATGCGCCGGCTGAAACAGGTGGACTGAGGCGACACATTCATTCGGCAGTCGGCTACGTTTCGCCGTGATGGACGAGCCAAGTCAAAGTGCTGGAACGTGTGCAAGTGCAAGTGCAATGAACATCAATATTGCAATCAATGTATATTCAATGTATGAAATACACATGAAAATCAAAAAACAAAAAACCGTATAAAAGTTGAGAAAATGTTTTTGTTTCTTGTATCTACTGCATAAAACTACATTATTTTGGTATTGCTTTCAGCCCCAACTTTTTCTAAAAACGCACCAAATGCACTCTAAAAACCTCATTTTCAAAATTTTCGTTTGCGGCGCTATTGTTGGGGGGCTTCGCCCCCAAACCCCCCGTGTTGGTCCCCATATGATACCTCCGGGGTATTAATTTCGCCTCCCCAGTAAAACTACCCCAGAGCCGCCACTGATGTCTGGACGTTCTGGTTGGCCTGGAATTTCTGGTATAACTGGTAGATCTGGAAGTTGTAGCAGGTATGGCATTACCGGTAATTCTGGAAGTTCTAGTAGTTCTGGTATCAACTGGTCTTCTTCTTCGCTGTCCTCTGTCGATGTAGCGCCGTTATCATCTTGATGTGCTTGTAGTTCGTCTTTCACTTCGCGTCTTATTCTAGTTAATAAGTTACTGGAAACATTTTATTTTTAACTATAATTCTTCTTTGGTCGGCTATTCTCTGCGCACTTACTTTTAACAATGGATATTCACGTATAAACTCTCTATGGAGCTCTTGTCGATAACCTTAAAACAGTCTCTAATAACGTTACTCTATAAAAGCTACGCATCACACACATGTTCATATCTTCTGTCCATTTGATGCGCTGCCTCATTTTTTCCCGCTTTGGAGGTCTGAAGTGAATTCACCGCAGAAACGTCCATTGTCTGTTATTCCCTACTTTCCTTGTTTTTAGATAAATTATTCTACTATCGTTTTTTTTTTCTGTTTTTTATTATTATTATTATTATTATTATTATTATTATTATTATTTATTATAATTATTATTATCACATGCTCAAGAAATATGAAAAAAAGCATTGACTTTAAAGGGGAAGATCTCATTTAACACCACATTTCTCCAAAACCCCACATGCTTATGGGTTGCCGAAAATACATAAGGGGGCTTACTGTGAGTTCAATGGGATCACCTTTTAGTCTATTTATCTAAATTTCTTTTAAATATCTTAAAACCTCTGAGTCATAACATAAAATCAGCTGTCTTAAATTCAAAGGAGCTTGTAGATCAGTTGAGAGAAGTTCCATTTAGTGACAAGTCTAGATTGTTGAGTTTTGATGTTGTAAATTTGTTTCCTAGTGTACCTGTCAAGAGGTTCTTTCACTTGTAAAAAAACAATTATTAACTGATTGTTCACTACAGTCTAGAACTTCTCTATCTGTAGATGCAATAATGGAGCTTTTGCAGTTAATTCTCATGTCTTGCTATTTTGAATTTGATAAAGTCGTCTATCATCAACTAGATGGTCTAGCTATGGGCAGTTGTTTGTCACCTTTACTTGCTGAAATATACATGGATTCTCTTGAAATAGACGTTCTCGCACAGTCATCGCTTAAACCAGATTTGTGGTTGAGGTATGTTGATGACATAATCTGTATTCATTGTGAAGATCAAAACAAGGTAGATAAGTTATTATCAGATCTTAATTCCTACCATCCTAAGATGAAGTTCACGTTTGAAGGGAGAAGGGCTACCGTTTTTACACCTCCATCGCTGACACTGCGTTCCGAGTCTAGTCTAGTCATTGTCAAATACATATTGACAACAAGCCCCCTCCGTGATTCTTGGTCTTTCTTCATAATTGAAGACGCCACGAACATCTCAGCATCGTGATAAGATGCGCATAGACCTTAATTTGCTAAAAGAGCCAGCAAATTTCTTGACGCGAATTTTTTGTGTAACAAAACTGCCACACCCAACTGCAATTGAGAAATGAAAGACCGTGGCCTCGTAGCCGCCATTATCGCATGTGCAATGGTAATACATTTTTTCTCCACAATTTGAGTGTTTCCTTTTTTCTTTTTCTTTGTGATTTATTTCAACAGCATATTTAGAGATTCCGGAATAACGTTAACGACATCATTCGCAAAGTCATTGCAATGCGGATAAGATGTAACATCGTGGAATTCTGATCTAATATCCTCGCGAATTATGTCTGCTGCTGCTTGAACAATTCACAATCTCTCTTGTTGTTAATCTTCTTTGTTTTTGTTATACAATGATTTGGCTAATATTTTGTTTCCAGAATCACGAAAGCAAACAGTACTATCTTTTGTGTGGGTAGACGTGATAATTATTTCATCTCCATAATTCTGCAGCAATTTTACTTTTAAAGTTCTTTCGTCAGGGGCAAGACCTGTTACTTTATCCAGTAGTTCTTTTAGAGAAAATTGACATTCATCACTATTCTCAAGTATTGAATATATCTCCTGCATTGTGCATGTTATGTCGTCTTCTGGAGGCGACCCCTTTTCACACCGGAGTCTTTAGAATTCCAGAAGAATTCTTTGTAGCACGTTCGGTGGTACAATCCTGCTTCAGCCACTAAGTCAAAAACGTTGTTTATGCGTATTTCGACCGCGTCTCCCCATTTGTCATTTCGATTCTTAGCCTGTTTCAAAATGGTGTCTCTTAAAGTAATGCTACTAACTTGTGACACCTGTTGGCGTTTCTCCTTAGGTTTCTTTATTTCCTTTCCCCGGAACTCTTCATTTATTCTTTGAAAACAAAGTATACATTTATTCTTGACATTTATTTCATCTGCTGATCGGAGTTTATCTTGAAATGGCGTTGATAATATAGCTTCAGCTTTAAGAAAATCTCTTTTCAAATATGCCTGAATGGTATCTTCCCGCGTGTACGATTTCCTGCGCGCAACATGAACCTGCACATGATCCAAGTCACTAACATCTTTCCATTTACCATCATTTTGACGATGACTTGTGTCTACCAACGTATTTAAACCTTTTTGTTTCACTATAACATATTGTTCAGCCGATGTAAGTTCATCACAAATAAAACACTTTTCTATTGTACCCATTTGTATACTTTCGAGTTGTAGGCCTATACTGTTTGTTATTCATTTTTCGTAATCATATTTTGTTTACTTACGAATAGCATTAGATTAAATTAACCGTTACTGTTTGGTCACTTTAAAAAATCAATTGCCGCCACTAGGCATGTATTAAACACAAGACAGGATGTTTACGCCCCAAAGAATAAAGCGTAATACCATCTAACAAAATCTGCTGGTTTGCTGTAAGCTTCACACACTTTCCGGAGTACTAATCCAGTAGTTGCTTGTTTTTACCATGACAACCACCAAACATGTTGCTAAAATATGACGAACAATTTGCTTTATGTTGTTTGTAGCAGGCTTACTTTACCATTTATCAGATACAATAATAGGAAAACAAAGTTTATTCCAAAGCGTACCTACTCTTTGGATTAACCAAAAATGAAGTAAGTCACAATCACACCACAAAGTAAAAATAATAAATCATTTGAGAATTTATATACACACGAACTCAGAATGAATTGAATAAACAAGTTTTCTATACTAGTGTTGTTGTAACTATGCAAGGTGCAGTAAATATTATTAATACATGCGTATCTTGAATCTTACCAAACGTCCATTTTATAACCTCATTGTTGTAGAAAACAAAACACTTAAGCAACAAAACACCGCCTTGTAATGCACATAGTGCACATAGTGCTTGTATTGTACATAGTAAAAATCGAGAGTAAAATGTTTCCAGGGACGACCCGACCTTGTCGGGTGGGTATCGGGTACCCGTTGCCATCCCTACTATGTAAGCATACAAAATAATATTGCCCTTACGAGTGTGAACTTCGTCAGAAGTAGCAGACAAACTGTTCTCCACATGATTTCCTCGCTTAGCGCCGTGACGAGAAATGCCAGCTGTAAACCACCATGTCCTTTGTGTTAATTTTAAATGCAACATTGAGAAAATGTTACAATCTTTATCAATTGGATTTGACAACAAAGGCTAAGTAACAAAATTCTTACCTGATGTACTAGGCCCCTGTGCCGGACTAGGTGTAGGCGCATGTAGACGCGAGAAGGAACGCTGGCGCGATCTAGTATACACGCAAACGCGGCATTAGCGTGGCACGACAGCCCACCATTGTTTTTAAAACCTCTGAGGTAGATAGTGTCGTTTCGAGGTAGCAAAACGATCTTTCAAGATTCATCTGCCGCTTTTAGGAACTTGTTTTTCTTCTCGGTGTCGATTTCTTCTAAAATCGCATTGACTTTGCTGCCAAAAATACAATCGCTGCGCCTTTGTTTGAGTGTCTCGAAGACAGAGTAATATGTCATGTAGTTGGACAACGGTTGTCTTATTGCTTTCCAGCTTCATGATTCATGATTAGCCATTAATTCGGTTCTCAGCCGGGAGACTGCCGCCCCCCGTCCATATATGCCCTCTTTAACTAGGCGCGTAAAGATGGTACTTTGATTACTATTGTATCCATACTTACCACAATTCGCCTCGACAGCAGCAGGAGGTCGTTCTGCGACCTCCTGTCGAGGCCCTTTCTCAGCGTCGAGTCGGGGAGGCCCTCCAGGCGTAGTAGGGCCTCCTCGAGCTGCTGCCACCGGTGCGTGCACCGCTTTATCCTGATGACTTAAAGCGTATTGTCATTTCCGGTGTCGAAGTTCTCTGTGGCCTCCGTCGCGGCGACGGCCTTGGCCGCCCGATCCAGGGAGGCCTTCAATGGGCCCACATACCCAAGGACCTGGGTGATTTTGAAGTTGAGATCTTGGTCTCGACATGTGCTGTCGAGAACCGCAAGAACCGTTCCAGGGCCTTGACGTAAGAGGTCACCAATGAGTGCCGAGCCTAACTATGACAAGTCACACTTAAAGTCTCCAGATGATCGCACTTTTGCAGCGCGGAGAAAGATTCTTGAGTCCAGTTGTTGGCCTCGATTAGTTTCAGAGACCGAAGAGTCTTACAGAACTTGTTGCACATGACAATGATCTCGACGTCAGATATAACATAGATTTTCCTAGTATAAAAGTCTATGTTAAAAATAAAATGTATTTCTTCTAGATTGAGGCAACTGTTGATAAGTTGCACTAAAGTCTTGGAACTGATGATTCCAAATGCTAAATGCAAACTTTGCAGGTGGGTTAGTTGAAAATTAAGGTTATTGTAAAAATACTCGCCAGGCACGTAGCATCCGCGTACTTTTAGTACCTGGAGCTGACTACAGTTTTGCAACAGTGAATTCATAACTGTTGTTTTGATCCTGTCCTTCGTCATCCAACAACCCTGTGTCTTCAGGACTAACGCTCGTATTGTGGGATTGTTTAGGCCCACCTCTTTTAAGATGGTCTCCATGTCACTACGGTTGACCAGCGTGAGTTCTTCTAGTCGTTTAGCTAACCCTAGGATCTTAATGACAACCTCTGTGTTTGCCTTCTACTACATTTACTTTTTTCTTTCTACAAGCCACTGCAAAGTGATTATACATACCACAGTTGATACACTTTTTATTGTAGGCTGGGCACTGCCTCGCTTTATGCACCGTACAGCATCGACGACACGAAAACGCTGCTGGGCCACCCTGGTCAGCTCCTGGTTTGCCTGCGTTAGAAGTTCTCGGCCAAGTTTTTCGTCGGCTGGAATATTGCTGGTGTACTGCGTTCATCTTAGGATCGTCCTCGTCTTGGGTCTCTTGCTTGTAGCTTCTTGAGCTGTAGTTTATTTGCTGGGCCTGATGCTTACTTCGCTCTGCCGTTTGGCAATGAACGATTACTTTTGGTAACGACTGGTCATCTAGGCGTAGTAGCGATTCTCGTAGCGCTTGATTGTTCACCCCTAGTATTATTCTGTCCCTTATAATTGAGTCGGTTATGTCACCATAATCACAGGTTTTTGCTAGTTTTTTAAAGGTATGTGATGAAGTGATCTATGTTTTCACCATGCTGCTGACATCGGCTATTGAAAACATATCTTTCAAACACCTCGTTTTTCTCGGGAGTTGCAAAATCTTCAAATGCTTGTGACACATTTTGTATACATTTTGTTCAGTTTTATTTTGTTCGAAGGTATTGAAAAGATCAAGTCCCTCCTGGCCTACAAAATTGAGCAAGTGTGCTATTTTCAACTTCTGCTGCCTGATCTTTACCACTTGCAATGAGGTTGTTATTAAAATCTACCGCACAGACACGCCTCCTAGACATGATCGAATCTTTTAACATGGCTACTTCCATCAACACTCCTACTCGTACACTTGGCAATAGTAGTACCCTCCTTGATAATATATCACTTCACTGAATCAATCCTGTTATAATACTAAACTGTTGTATCCACACTTCTCAGATCAGCAATTTTGTCAAGATAGAAGAATGCGATTCCTCGCTCAACTCATTTAAAAGGTACAAATGGGGATATTCAGCAAATACTCCTCGTGGCAGAGCTCGCATTGTTGTGCAGATAAACTGATGTATTAATTTGCCATCTCCCATCTTACCCAAAACATTCTGCGATCGAAATGTTTCCTCTGCAGTGGTACATAATTTTATAACATCAAAAGTAGGATTGATTAATTCATTTTTAACATCTTTATTTAAAATAAGCAATTTCTTTGGTACAATTATATCAGCATACAAACAATCTAAACATTCACTGCAACTTTACTTCTTAGCACAAGCACGAACTACATTACCTGAAATATATTCAACAATATTTTCACAGACGAGACTAAGTGAAGAATACTCTGGTTCATAGTCTGACCGAAGTCAACTTGAGAAATGCCTATGTCATTGGGCGTAAGTTGTATTTACATTGAGTCTCGGCCAAGAGATAACAATTCTGTGTCGTCTATTGGTTGGCAGTTTGCATGCACCAATGGGTCAATCCATGCAATAAGTCATTTCCTGTAAGCAGAGCAGAATTGCAATGCAGTAGGATTGTTATTATTTCCCCCGCGATTGCGATCGACGCATTGAACATTTACAAATGGTCCTGACTTAATCGCCTTGAAAGTAAAAAGGACAACACTGGATTTTCACACCAAACATATTCTTCAGCAATTTTCAGCAAGTATAGTTTGGTGTGGTAGTTCTTGAAGCATGGTTCCAAACACAGTGCAGCCTCACAGTCTGGGCACCAATAGAATGTCTCTCGCCTTTGATTGTTCTGGTAGCACACCCACATCTCCCGTTGTGGTTTTCGTTTGTTTGGTGTCGGAGGAAGTCTGTCGATGAAATGTCGTTCAATCAGTCTCTTTGGTGGGGGTTGAACTGACGGCCTTTTGATTACTGGCCGAGTTGACCATACTTCTCAATTAGTCCTTTTATCAAGCCTAATCTATAGGCTAAGTGGTCTGTTTTGCCATTGTTTGCTTTGTACATCACAAAGCTGTTGTGAATGGAAACATTGAGGAGCCTTTTGAATAGTTTTATGTACCATTTTAGACCTTTTTTCCTCTCCAGTAAGTACCCATGCAACATTTGAT
The DNA here is from genome assembly GCA_024449915.1 of Sweltsa coloradensis. Lineage (NCBI taxonomy): Eukaryota > Metazoa > Arthropoda > Insecta > Plecoptera > Chloroperlidae > Sweltsa > Sweltsa coloradensis. The sequence continues at coordinate 11,776 of JAMZAV010006691.1, read as the reverse complement.
CTTTTAGGTCTACTCCCCCCATGTGCATATTATAATCCAACACAATGTTGGGCTTGGTCACTTCCTTATTACGGACTCGTGTAGTCTTCATTTCCGCATCATGACAGGTAGATATCAGTGTCACCACCTTCTTATCCCTCCATTTCATGACTATTATTCCATCGGAATGTTGGGAAACGACCTCTCCTAGCTTCAGCTTTGCCGTTTTTACTTGAGGGGGTACACTTTTACGGTTGATTCTCAAGGTTCCAACGCAGTCGGTTGAATGTTCCAGGAGGGTCTTGCATAGCTCAAACGACTTGATGCCAAACTTAGAAGTCTTGAGTGGAATATATTGTCGAAATGAAAGCCTACCTTTCCACAGAGTAAGGGACTCATCGAAAGCAATATTCTCGCTAGGAAAATATGCTGTTTGAAATGTGTGATTCAACATTTTAAGAAGATGAAAAATTTTGAATAATTTCTTAGGGCCTAAGAAATCGGGGAGCGTAGAATTATCTACAAAGTGAAGAAATTTAGACAAAAGTTCATATCTGTGTAATGAAATCGTTTCCGGGAAAATGGGTGTTTCTAAGAGCCGGTTTTTTGAGAAATAGGACCTCACGGTTTGTTTTTGGACAATGCCCATCAACATAAATGTTGCTAACAGAACATATATTTCCTCGTGAGTAGTTGACACCCACGAATTGACCCTACTTCTTTTTTGGAAACAAACAGCCTGCAGTATGAATAAAAGATGTGGCGTACCTGTTGGTTTCCGTGACGATATGATCGATAATCTTGTGATCAAAGAACAGTTCGAAAGTCTACAATACTTTGAATATTCGCAGGAAAGACTTGTGGCCCACTCGGTCCCGTGAATGGAAGTTTTGACGCGACAAAGTTATTTCCAACATCTCGCCACTGGAAGATCGACTGTTGTCGTACTCTTGCCCGACCGCCCACTTGTTGCTGTGGCAACTGTCCGTCATCAGAACCACTGTCACTTTCAAGGACCACCTGTTGTTGAGAATAATCAATGTCATCCCCACTATCATCCCCACTATCATCAAAAGATTCGTTGTCATCTAAAAGATCGGTAATGTCACTATTGTCTAGCTGAAACGCGTGGCTACACGAGGCCGCCATAACAAAACGATCCAACCTCCAAGGATTGCTCCACCTACCGCCTAGCTAGTCGTACTTACATCAAGTGACATGATTGGCTGACAAAAACAGTTGTATCCAATAGAAAAGTGGCTTATAAAACAGCTTGTTTCTTGTGGAAAATCGTAGTACAAAAGTTGCCGTCAAAATGCGCGCAGACAGCAGCAGCACTATTCAGGTCGCTGCACACGTGTGCTGTGACGGACCGTTCACGCCAAACCACAGTGGGCGGGGCCGGGAACTATCCATGACGGAGCGTACACGTCAAACCCCTGGCTTGGGCTAAAGGTAATTTCTCCATACCCACCAACACCAACAAATAGCCAAGTTGCATAAATATGAGACGTTAAGGAATGTCCAATCAATCAATATTTTATTTTTTGTTCCTGTCAAATGTAATGTTTGAGAAAGTCTTGACTGGTATATTTTGCTCAATTCTGTTAAATATTTTTTACCTTTCTGTCTGGACAGAACAGACAACCTCCTGAAGTGTTGTATCAATCAGCAAAGTAGTCATGACCTTAATGACATGTTTTTTCCTTTTTTCTACCATTCATTGAACTCAATTCTTAAACTAAATTCTATAAATTTGATCGGTGAGAATGTGTAGAATCTGTTGCTGTTCTGCACTTTCCTTACTTACTTTTCCTCAACTTCCCCGGCACGTCTTCTGTTGAAAGTCAGAGTTTGCGCAAGAGTTGTTTCACATAGCTTTAACCATCCTTCTGCCTGGCAATTGAGATATTCAATATGCTTTTAAATATCGGATGCTTGCGGTATTGAATCTGCTTTGTTCTAGTTACGTTTGTATGATGTCGACAATACATGCCTCGAAACAGAACAACTCCAGTTTATATCAAGGAGGTGCAAAAAGTCATCGACTTTCTTTCGAAGTATTTCATCTCCCGTAATAATACTTTTGCATCAAAGAATACCAGCTCATTGCTTAATCGATGCTCCTAGCTTCAGAGCAAGTGACAGGATTCCATACTCAATGACAGACTCGCAAATTTTGCGACTTGTTTTACTGCTGCTAAGAACACTTCATACTTCATTCATCAAATCTGCGAGTTGAGTGATTGTTAACATGATGTCGCTAGCCTGGAGAAGCAATCGACCTAGTTTAATTTAAATGCACATCGTCAAAAAACTTACACAGAGATTTATGTCTGCTATCTTTGCCTTATCTACTTTTGGTAACATTCGAATTGGTTTAGCATAGGGTACAATGACATTAACGGCACCACTTCTTCTTATTTTAAAAACACATTTAAAAGATTTTACACACAAGACACATTCATACGGTAACTTTTGTATAAGACAAAATTTATTTTCATGTTTTTCATGTATTCAAAGTCAATCTCGCTACCTTCCCGTGGTTTGGCCTGTGAGTAGGGGAGTAGTGTATTCCCCAAAACTAAGGGCGAGCTCTGGCCGGTTGGAGTTCGTGTTGCAAAGAGAGCTCTCGCGCAACATTTTATCACACCTTTCTTCATTCATATTATTTACTACAATTCAGAAATTAAAAAAGTCCGCCCCAACCGGGAATCGAACCACGGATCTCCCGCATTCCAGACAGCCTTACTCATATTATTTTCTTCTTTCACTTTTTTCTTCTCCATACTCTGCAACGAGCACTCCTCCGTTTCCCACCCAGTTAACCCATCCTATCCATCATCCTCACTCCTTCCCATTAACCCCCCTCGTCTTCCCTTACGTTCCTCCCATTGGAAAGAAGAAAACATGGTGGTAATCCACAATTATGGAAAAAGAAAATTTGGAAGATTCCAATACAATTGACATGGGCACTGATAACTCTACTGTTGAGTGCCCTAAAACAACATTACCTAACTAACTTATTTACATGTAGAACATTCTTTAGTTTTGTTTTTGCCGAATGCTTTGCCGGGAGGACGAATTAAAGTGGACTGTATATATTGAGAAAGAGAAAGAGCAGGGTGACAGTGGGAAATAAATGCAAACGAGAAACTTAAACATGAGCGCAGATACTTCCTGGAGGCGGAGAGCGTTTCACGACGTCCTGGTGGTTAACTTGATGACGTGAGCGTCGCGACGTCAAAACACAGGCGTCGTGGGAGATAGGAAAAGGTTACAGAACTGGCCAGTTAGGAGAAGAAGAGAGAAGAAACGATAGCGATAGATAATGATAGATTGATACGATAACTTGAATGACAAAGCTTTCGCGTAAATTCGGAAACAATACTAATATTATAGTTCTTTGGTGCCTCAGGGGGCCCCCTGAGGCACCGGGCGCGCCACTTCGCGCCATGGTTGCTACGTCCCTGGTTCTCACGTCTCGGTCGTCATTGTGCATGTCATCGTCTGTGTCATCGTTTTGGTGTCGTTGCCGTCGTCGAGGAAGTTGTCAAGGGAAGGGGGAAATCCCACATGGTATGTGGAAATAGCTCGAGAGGACTCTGTTGAATGCTTGTTGTTTGTTGTTCTCGACTACCATCTCGACTGCCTATACTCAGACAGTGAGTATGGACTGACTCGCAAAATCCATTGCGTTTGCATGTAGTGTAGCAACAGCTCGAAGTGATGTACATTATCGCCACCTTCATCGACGATTAAGTTTGTTACTTCAACCAAACCAAGTCTCGCTTGGTCTGGTTGAAAAAGTCATTCGAGATGGCTAGGTATTCTTTAATGTTTTCAATTGTTACTCCAAATCCTAATTTAGCATCTAAATAAGGCAATGATATGACTTGATATAACTGGAAGACCGGTCTGCCACTTTGAGAGGCAGTTTTATGAACAATCTTACAACTTTGGTGGTTGCAATAGCCTTGGCCTTGGCAATGTCATAATAAGCATACACCAGCTCCAAAGCTGTACCCGTTACCAGCTGCAGTTGCAGTTTCTGTATAAATGTACTGTATTTATCATCAGTCGATTTAGCTTGTGATACATCATCCCACTTTTCACAATCGTGACGTTCATTCAAACTTACGTTAAATCATATTTAAATATTTAAACAAGTTAAAAAAAAACAGCAGAAAGTCATCAAATTAAGGGCAGTATATCACAAGCTGACAATAAGTCAAAGTACATCTGGAAAATTATAAATTCAGAGACAAAAAGAAAACCTATTCGGCACCAAAAAGCACACTAGCGCGGCCCTGTTGGCGGAACGTAGAACCCTAGCAGTAGTGATCACTCAGGTAGACACAGCGGCAAATAACGTGGAAGAACGTGTAGATGGAACTAAAAAGTTGAGTTTCGGCGTGATACGTTTTGTTTACGGATGTTGAACATTAGAAGTAAAATAAAGAAATATTTGTGCTATGGTTATCACAAGAAAACAAATTTTAAATGAAATAATTGGGCGTGTAAGTGCACCATAAAGTGGACACCTGACGCGAGGGTTATGTCTGGAATGGTTAAGCATTGGCCTACATTTTTCTTTTAAAATACAACTCTATTTATGTTCATTTTTTAATAATTATACTTATTGTTTTTTGCCTGTCACCGACACTCATATTAAATCGCGTTTTACAATTTCAGACAATAATTTTAATTCATGCTTATGCCAATAGGTTATCACACCGTTCACATACAGGCCTACATTCAATTTGTTTCGTATGTGATGGGCTACCTCAAAATTACTACACTGTAGTGCGTTTTTATCAACAACAAAAAAGGTAGGCCTATGTATAGTGATAAATTCGGAAAAATCGTTTTCAATGAACATTTTTCATAATAAATACCAATTTCTGCAGCCAAGTATTTTTAGAAGTTTCGTCATGTTCTGAAGAAAGCACACTTTGTCGATGATTACAAATTGACAACATCCGGATTAAAGCATAGATGTAGGCCTAATTTATTGACATTTTCAGGGAATTTGATGAAAATAATACCAGTTGTACTATTTATTGTTATTACACTTTCGTGGGAAAACGTTAAATATTGCACCTTGCACTTCAGGCTGTTCAGTGTTATATAAATTTGTTGCAAAATATTAAACATACTCGTTTCACTTCAAAAACTTAACATTCTAAATTCAAATTTTGTAATTCCTTGGACCAATACCAATTTCGACGGGCAACTTATAGTAGTAATTAAATAATAAACAATAATCTTTATGAATTATTTTCTGGATATTCTTACGATCAGACATTATAATAAACGCAACTATTATGATGATATTATTATAAAATATTTTACATTTCATCACTATCCCATTCAGGACTATAGGAATAGGACAGTATAACAAGGTTCAATTTTGGCTATAGTTGGCTTACTACTTTGTGGTTCTATAAGAGCATAAAAAATGCACACCGTAGATGAAAATATTATACATCTTATTTAACAGTCCTGAGTAGTCTCGCGTTTCAACGATTTCGAGTTTTGAGGAAATGTGGGCGGGTAAAATAAGGCCCAAGTGGGCTGGACAAAATTATTTAAAAGAATTTTGTTATTGGTTCCCTTGTCACGTGGTTCAGGACAGCATTTATTGCCGGTCGGGGAAAATTTTCGGCAGGAGAGCTATTCAGTTGCAAGTGGACCGTCTCAGGGTTCACTTCGAGCAGCTCCTCTACCTGCTTCTTGAATGCAGTCAGTCTGAACACACACATGACATTGGTCTTTTTCAAGACCCCTAATGTTGCCAATCATAGCTGAAAGGTTGACGAAGGTTTCAATAGAATATTGGTTTACTTCTGTCAGCCACTCAGCCAACTCGAGAAAAGGTACTGAATTCAACCATGCATATGCCATTGCATTATAACAAGCGTTATTTTAACGTTTTCATAAGTATAACGTATATTAATCAATTCCTTGTCAAAAGATGGTTCTGTGGGTGTTTTCAATTTTAATTTTAACCAAATATTAAGATTTGTTCGCAAAAAAACTTGGCGATGTATTTACTTATTTTACGTCTATCCTATGCAGTTATAAAGACTGATTTACAAAGAACAACTAAATTAAATTATTATATGCCAATACACACGTGGATAACGGTGTAAACAAGAGTGAAGGAACATCCTGGATTCGAACGTGAATCGCAGGACAACAGTAATATGAAATCAACCCATGGGTTCTGCAGTGGCTTATAAACTATTGAAGGGTACGTAGTCATTCGTGTAGCATACCGCTACTCCTCTAGACAAGTTAATAATAAGTTATTATTCTGTAATTCGTCGAATATTCAATACACACTTTTGAATGAAACTGATGCTAAAATCGCCTTTCAAAAACTCAAATAACCGGAAAAAGGCAGGCTAGACAGTGTGTGTAGTATAAGTTTTACTCGACTCATCAATAATTAAATGATAAGATTGAAATAATATTAGTTACATTACTTGCCAGTGATTGAATTTTACACATTACATTAATTTATACAGTCTGTGAACCTTTTGCAAATGTCAAAAAAACAACCCTTTCAAAAATAATTTGTTGAAGTTGAAAGGATGGAGAGGCGCATGACGAATATACTAGGAAACGCTCAGTTGGACGCGTTGATAAGCGAGCACGTGCTATAGCTTTGCACCCACATTGCACATTTTTTAAATTTTAAAATTTGCGACGTTCGCTGTCCACAGGGCCATGTTTCCAATATTATTTATTATTGCCAAGGTATTTGGGTAAACCCGTGTGTAAACCTTTACTTTGTGGATAAAATCCACCGCCATCTAGAGGACCTTGACTCCTTGGGAAAACTACTCTTTGTTGACAAATAATAGACTGCTTCCTCGAAAGTATTTTGATTACTTCTAGGTGGCAGTGCATTAGAAACTTCGCGCGTCTTTTCGTTGCCATGGCAACGTTACTTTTGTTATAATGTAATTTCCATCTACACTACTTATCGGATCAAAATAAAATTAACATATTCGTGACCGGACGGACATTCTAAATGATTTGGCTATTTCAGATTTTGTCGCCGTTTAGTTTGAAAAAAAACTTTCGATTAACTTTAATGTAACTTTTTAACTTTTTGAACGATTTTGCCACAAAACTAATGGCATTCAATCGAGAACGAAGCTTGCGGATGGTCAAAATTTCAACTCGATCCGAGCCTCCGTTCGAACGTTATGGCGAGACATACAAACAAAAAAACAAACAAACAAACAAACAAACAAAAAAAAAACAAAACCAGTGACTAATTTTTCCGGCAGAGTCAAATGGAAACGCTCGCTTCGCTCGCTTAAATAGAGGTATTTTACAACCATTTACCCAGGTTTACAATTTACTAGGAAACGCTCTGTTGGACGCGTTGATAAGCGAGCACGTGCTATAGCTAGACCCACATTGCACATTTTTTTAAATTTAAAAATTTACGACGTTCGCGTTTCCAGTATTATTTATTATTGCCAAGGTATTTGGGTAAACCCGTGTTTAAATCTTTACTTTAAAATCCACCGCCATCTAGAGGACCTTGACTCCTTGGGGAAACTATTTAATCTCTTTGTTGACAAATAATAGACTGCTTCCTCGAAAGTATTTTGATTACTTCTAGGTGGCAGTGCATTAGAAACTTCGTGCGTCTTTTCGTTGCCATGGCAACGTTACTTTTGTTATAATGTAATTCCATCTTCACTACTTATCGGATCAAAATAAAAATATTAACATATTCGTGACCGGACGAACATTCTAAATGATTTGGCTATCTCAGATTTTGTCGCCGTTGAGTTTGAAAAAAAAACTTTCGATTAACTTTAATGTAACTTTTTAACTTTATGAACGATTTTGCCACAAAACTAATGGCATTCAATCGAGAACAAAGCTTGCGGATGGTGAAAATTTCAACTCGATCCGAGCCTCCGTTCGAACGTTATCGCGAGACATACAAACAAAAAAACAAAAAAAAACAAAACAAAAAAAAAAAAAAAAAAAAAAAACAAAACCAGTGACTATTTTTCCGGCAGAGTCAAATGGAAACGCTCGCTTCGCTCGCTTAAAAATCCAAGATGAAATGGGATGACAGGTGTGGGGTCTCTTGCATAAGTGATAGCCAAATCGTGTCATTTTTTCATTTACTGATTATATTTATAGTTTATTCAATTAATCAAGTCAAAACAAGGCTTAAAATGTTTTTAAATCGAAATTGTAGCTCAATTCTAAGCGGAATTGCAAAACAAATAACATAACCTTTTGATATGATTATTTTATTCAGTGGTGGATAGCCTAATTCATGGGATTCATTTTCAAGATATTCACATAATATCAAACGAAAACTATCTACGTATCTAGGGGAGGGGGGGGGGGGGAGAATGAGCGAGATCTTTAGTTGGTCTAAAAACGAGTAAAAAAAATCGAAAATGGCACAAAAGGTGATAGTAATAATTGGCTGTGCAATGAAAAGAGGAATTCTTGAGGGGTGACGGGAGAGGAAGATCGTCCCATCGATTCTCCCCTTTATCCGCCACTGATTATGTTGAATCATTTTATCTCTACAATAATTTGAAATATATATTCCAATTTTAATTCTTTTTTCTGTTCAGTCATTAACAGGAAAGCTCTACGATTATATTTTATGGTTGTAGATTTGTTATTCGCAAAACAAGAAAGTGACATTTTCACAATTGAGTCACAATCCGATTCACCAGACTTACAAGATTTACCAAAAATAACTAAAGGATGAAAAATATTATTAACCCATCCATAGCAATGTACTACAATATAATGTAAAATTTGAATACTAAAAATGAATGCAAATCTTCAAACAAACAAAAATTGCTCAGATGTCAAAATCATTTCTCCGCGTGCATTATGATCATTATTGAGGGAAATGTTTATGTAATCACAAGTCAATACCCCTGAAAAATTGTGACGGTATAATATATATTGTATGTAAGAGGCTCAATACACTCCGTCCGCCAGCGATATAAAATACTAGGAAGCTTCGCAAACGCTTTTTCAGGCACGTTTTTGAATGAGCGTAAATTTTTAAAAACGAAAAAAGCGTAAAATTGTGATTTTCATGAGAAATAATTTTTCGATTACGCTCAAATTTCACGCGAATATATTAATGATTAAAATTAAGGTTCTGTGAAAAAATCCTTACAATCAAATAAGGCATGTAGGTGTTATAAGTAGAAGAAATTTTTAAAAATAAAATGTATAATTGCGATTATCACAAGAAAGAATTTTTCGATTGCGCTCAAATTTCACACGAATATATAAATTCATGAAATTAAGGTTCTGAGAAAAAATCATTACAATCGGGTCTGCATGTCGGTGTTATAAGCTGAAGAAATTTTAAAAATCGAAAAATAATCGTTTGATTGCAATTTTCATGGGAAATAATTTTTCGATTACGCTCAAATTTCACACGAATATATCAATTCATAAAATTAAGGTTCTGTTCAAGATAAGAAAAATAGCCTACAAATTCAGCAGACTTAAAACATAATTAACTTCCACACCCTTAAAGTAGTCTACTATAGCCTAGTGCAATCATACTTACAGTATGGAATTATAGCCTGGGGAAATGCGCTCGAAACTCACCTAAAGCCCTTACACACTCTACAAAAACAAATACTAAAAACAATGCTTCCCAGCAAACACAGTTCATCGCGCCCGCACGTAAAACGCACGTACGCGTACGTACGTTTTATGTATGTATTGCCCCATACTTTTCCCGCAGAAAAGTGTCACTTCTGCCCGCATGTATTACGCACGTTCTCTGCACGTATTTTAGCATGGTATACATACTGGGGATGCACCTTACCCACACAGGAAACACACGTATACGGCACTCAGTAATTTTACGCCCACACCTTACCCGCACGGGAAACACACGTTTACGGCACTAGGAGTCACACTCTGCCCACACCTTACCCACACAGGAAACACACGTTTACGACACCCAGTAATATTTCGTATGCCCATGGCTTCGCCTGCAGGGGACTAGGTCTCTAGCTCCATCTGGTAGAGAATCTAAAAAGTATCATAGGAAGCAGCTATGCCAATAAATAATATTACGAAAAAATATTAGAAATGTAATTATTACTGCAAGTCAAGTTCAGTGGCAGTTCATATGCTTATTTTATCATGTTAATCGTTTTGGAAACTTACATTAGGTAACAAATTTTACTCCATCTTGTGTATTCGAACCTCGTCCATGCCTCGCTCCTTCAACCTGGGATCTGAAAGCCAGCCACTAGACCGTTCGGCCACGGTGAACTGATAAATGAGAGGAGTTAAACTAGCCTAATGTTGGACTAGGCGCGCTCGTGTTTTGCCAATCCTAATATACGTTCTCGAATATACAATTAGGTTATTATTCCACAGTAACTAAGAACGTTATATAAAAGTGTTGGAAAACATATAACAATAATAATGCTAGCAGTAGACTTTGATGTTTAATGACGTATTTGTGCATCCATCCAATCATTTATATTCCAACATAAGTATTAAATATGGTGTGCAAAGCCACGATGGCATTTATGTATACCATATCGACAAGCAATAATTATTGTTAAATTATATTTTTATTTTCGTCTTGATGTTTTTCTTAGCATTGAAAATTAGTTGAGTTTTAACTAATAAAATTCAAATTCGAAGTTTTTAAGAAAATATTATGAGATTGGATCATTAATAATAACTGTTTTCACTTTGTTGTCCATGTTACACTTACATAATATGAACACAAGTATAATGCTAAAATAAGGAACTAAGTAGTTGTAAACTATTAGGCATAATAGCATTTTTTATATTAAGCAGGACTTGCCTACATTAAAATATTTATTAGCATGTTTCTCGCATAAACGACACTCGCAAAATATTGAAATGCATACAGTTTTGACGGTATGGGCGCGGTGCGGGTGAGGTACGTACGACTAACACAAATCGAAGCTCGACTCGACGTACGTTGCCCACACGGGAAACACACGTACAGAAACTAGTAAAATACACACACTTTGTGCGGTGTGGGCGCGGTGTGGGTACGGTGCGTCCGAATTACACACTTACCGTAGCGAGACCATACATGCGTTGCCCACACAGGCAACACACGTACATAAACTAGTAAAATACGTACACTTTGTGTGGTGTGGGCGCGGTGTGGGTAGGGTACGTACGAGCAACACACTAACAGTGGCACAGAAATACGTACGTTGCCCACACGGAAAACACACGTACTCAAATGATTTGCCCACACACCACACAAATCCCACACTACACGTGCGTTATACGTACATTTTACACACGTTTTACACAGTCGTGTGTTTGCTGGGTAGGTAGCATAAGCAGAGTGCTCAAATTACATACAAATCCTACCTTATCCTATGACCTAGTGACAAATTGATAACAAATACAATGACAATATTATGCAACATCCATTTATCTAGTACTTAAATTGATTTATTGAATTGAGTAATATTATGTAATTGTATGTAACTTTGAGACTTATACTCCAATTTTATATTCTCCTATTTTAATTTCCTGATATTACAAGTTAATTAGCTAAATTTAGCCACAGTATAACAGCCAATTCTTCTAAATAATCAATGACGTACCAACAATGGTGGGCGCCAAACACACTCTGAGGTGTGAGATACCAGATTGGATTGGATATTGCTTTACGTCTCATATTTATGCAACTTGGCTAATCGCGAGGGACGAAGGGAGGGCACGTAAGCGGATTGACGCACAAGCTGGATGGCAA
>JAMZAV010006690.1:0-33902 GCA_024449915.1 Sweltsa coloradensis | reverse complement strand
TTAAAAATCTCTTTCACGTTAATTGAGGCATGCAATGTCTAGAAACATCTCTATGCAATCCCGCACCTACAGTGTTGGCTCGGGCGTTAAGCGCTCGACTCTGATTCGGGAGGTCCCGGTTTCAAATCCCGTCGAGACTGGCAATCCTGACTGAAGGTTTTTTCCGAGGTTTTACTCAGTCGTTAATGCGAATGCAAGGGGTTGAGTCTTCTTAGAGGAGTATTTAACGCTAAACTAAAAAATATATTTCATTCAGGCTAACTAGTAATGAATTTAGCAATTAACAGAAACATTCTTGAAGCCACCATGACCTCCCAAAAAACTGTCAAACATGACATTTTTAGAGCTAGGTCCAATCGGCAAAAATCTCCCATAAAAAATAACATGGGGACGATCTTTATGCTCCGTGACCTTGGAGGATTTTGATCCAAAAAAATATTGACCATTATTGACGTACTACAGCATTTTCTGTAAATTCTCTTTATTTTGTTTTGTTATTTGGGCAAATAGTTTGGTCAAAATATGCTAATTACCTAGATGGGGAGTGATTTTTGAATGCATATTTTTGGTGTTTGAGGGTGTATTTGGGCACAGTTTCAAGACACGACGTAAAAAATGGAAATTTTAGATTGGTACTATGTGGACCAAAAAAGAAGCATTCAAGCCGATTTAAGAAATTTCCCAAAACAACAATTTTCGCAAATTTCTGGATCAAAAAAATTGAAAAATTCGTGTTAAATCACAGTTACAAGATATAATTTTTAAACTGTCATTTTAGTGCAGTATTGTGCTATAGATTATGTGGTAAAAAATAATTTTTTGAGTTAGCCCCTTTAAATAGCCCTCGGACATTCCTTCACATTATTGTCCTATCCGCAATATACCTAGTTAGTCACCAGACCCGGTTAAATGTGATGTGTATACCGTACAGCGGGGATCCTACAAAAATGTATTTATTTATTGGATGAGCGAAGCGAAGACTTCAATTTCACCGACCCCCCAAAAAATTTAGCTCGTTTTTTTTTTTTTTTTTCCCGTCTGCTTGTTCGCTCTCTACCGGGCAAACGGCATATGCGATCTGGATGAAAATTTGACAGGACCTTCGAAATCTCTGAACTTAGACTTGCCACGTTTTTGGGTACAATCGAAGAAATATTTCTCATGAATATCGTACTTTTACGATTTTCTTCGATTTTTTGTGCTATATTTTCGTGCCATTTGGGCCAATTCTGACCCAACGGGTGGGGCTCCAACGTTCATATTATACATGGACATTAAGGTTATGGTGATGTAGTACATTTAAAAGAAAAGTTGAAAAGTTAGCCAGAATCTATAGGATTAAAGCTTTTAATATAAGATTTTTGTTTTTTGTACGATATTTTCATGCCATTTGGCCATTCTGACCAACGGGTGGGGCTACAGCGTTCATATTTACATGGACATTAAGGTTATGGTGATGTAGTACCTTTTGAAAGAAAAAGTTGAAAAGTTAGCCAGAATCCATAGAAATGAGGCTTTTTATATAAGTTTTTTACGGTAAATAATACCAATTGACAGGTAACAATAGAAACTTGACAACATTCACCCACAATGAGTAGGCAGCAAAACAAAGCACTTGCAAAGTAAGATATCCCACGCAAACTAAAAACTTTAAAAAACTATCCATCAACGCGGCGGGACTTTAGCGTTTTCCTAGTTGTATGCAATACCACCAATCGCTCACTGCATAGTATATCAACGTTTTCCCGTTTGTTTGACAAATTCAAAGTTGCCCTGTATCTTTTAAGCATTCATCAAATCAAAGAAAATCCTGTGTCTAGCTGTTACAGACTCGACACTTGGTTTTACGTCTTGAAGGTGTAATTGGATGAGCGAAGCGAAGACTTCAATTTCACTGACCCCCCAAAAAATTTAGCTCGGTTGTTTTTTTGTTTGTTTTTTTGTTTTGTTTTTTTTTTTTGTTTTTTGTCTGTTTGTTCGCACGATTCCGGGCAAACGGCATATGCGATCTTGATGAAAATTGAAGGGGACCTTCGAAATCTCTAAACTTAGACGTGCCACGTTTTTGGGTACAATCGAAGCAATATTTCTCATGAATATCGTACTTTTACGATTTTTTTCGATTTTTTGTGCGATATTTTCGTGCCATTTGGGCCAATTCTGACCAAAAACGGGTGGGGCTACAACGTTCATATTATACATGGACATTAAGGTTATGGTGATGTAGTACATTTTGAAGAAAAAGTTGAAAAGTTAGCCAGAAATTACAGAAAAAAGCTTTTAATATGTTTTTTGATTTTTTGTGCGATATTTTCGTGCCATTTGGGCCAATTCTGACCAAACGGGTGGGGCTACACGTTCATATTATACATGGACATTACGGTTATAGTGATGTAGTACCTTTTGAAAGAAAAAGTTGAAAAGTTAGCCAGAATCCATAGAAATAAAGCTTTTAATATAAGTTTTTTACGATAAAGAATACCAATTGACAGAAACAATAGAAACTTGACAACAATCCCCTACAATGCGTAGGCAACAAAACAAAACACTTGCAAAAGGAGAGATATCCCACGCAAATAAAAACTTTAAAAGCTCATCCATCAACGCGGCGGGATTTAGCGTTTTCCTAGCTGGATGAGCGAAGCGAAGACTTCAAGTTTCACTGACCCCCCAAAAAACATTTAGCTCGTGTTTCTTTTTGTTTGTTTGTGTCGTTTGTTTTTGTTTTTTTTTCCCGTCTGTTTGTTCGCTCTCTACCGGGCAACGGCCCAGCGGGAACACAGACGTCGCGCCGGACGTTGTGGGCCGACGTTTCGGTTTGCGTCGGGCCAACGTTTATTTTCTACGCCGAAATACGGGTTATGTCCGTCGGGCCAAACTAAGTGTTTCGACGTGTAATCGACGGTCGGTCGCCGACCAAAAATCAAACCTTTGTTATAGTCGGTGGCCAACGTTTTGTTTTGGTTGGAAGCCGACTTCAAATCAACGGAGGGGTAATAAAGGTTTTGGTTGGTTGACTACTTGATACCCAACGTAGGATTTTGGTTTTTGGCCGAACCAAAAAGTTCCGTCGTTTTAATTAGTTGGACCAGAACGTATTATACAACGTTTTGTTTTGGTTGGAAGACGACTTCAATCAAGTAGGTTTTTGTGGTTGACTACTTGTAACCAACGTAGGATTTTTGGTTTGCGGACGACCAAAATCCGTCGTTCTATTTAGTTGGTATCCGACGTATATCAAACGTTTGTTTTGGTTGGCAAACCGACTCAAATCTACGTAGGGTTTTGGATGGTTGACTACGTTTACCCAACGTAGGATTTGTTGTGGCCGACCAAAAGCCCTTCGACTTATTAGTTGGTATCCAAACGATTATCCAGCGTTTTGTTTTGGTTAAAAGCCACGAAAATCAACGCTGGGGTTTGGTTGGTAGACAAATAAAGTTCAACGTTGCATGTTGGGTTTGTAGCCAACTACATGCACCTTGTATTTTTTTTGCGATATGTATCTTCTTGCAATATAACATGGGTTTTGGTTGATGACTTTGTATCAACTTTCGGATTTTAGTTTGCAGGCCGACCAAAGACAGACAATTTAAAAAAAATAAAAAATACACAACGTTATTTTAGTGTAGCATCAAAAACATCCAACGTTAGCTTTAAGTTAGTGGCAGGGACTAAAGACAAACTTTGTTTATCGTTGCCGACTATTAAATCAAAAAAGTTGGTATTAGTTTGTTGTCACGTACACTCACTTCCAACCTTCCGTTATTGGATCACTGCACACAAATAAACCAAACGTTTTGTACAAAAATAATGATTACAAATTGTGCTAGAGAGAGAGATAGAATGTGTTTCATTTTGTTTGGACAGGATTACAGGAAAGAATACAAATTTACATAATTTCTATTCAGCAATTATTAAGAAACTTCCAAAAAAAATATTCAATCTACAAAATAATGTCAGATAAGAAATGTCACAAACATAAGCTATAAACAGTCCATTGTTGTATAGGTTCATATTAAATAGACATGGGATCGTTCACCATAAGATATTCTAATCACCATGTAGCTTATTGTAAGTCGTAACTCGTGAGACCCTAATGGGTAGGCTCGTGATCGATACTCTCCACCGTCAACCGGACTGAAGATTTAGACAGGTTACGTGGGATGAATTGGTAGGTAGGAGGTTTGGTAGGTAAAAGATGGTTGTCGGCTGGTAGAGGAACGCCGATGTATTTGTATTGTATTTGGTGTACCCTTCGGAAATATGGGACACCTCATCTCGTAAATACGACACGCCTCCTTCCAGTTGATCTGCAAGTGGTGAATAATAAAATAGTTATTCAGTTGTTTTTAAAAAATTAACACATATTATAACAAATCAAAAAACAATTAGATGAAACTGGAATATTTGGGATCCATTATAGTGAGAAGAAAATGTAAGAAAAATTGTGAAAAATATTTGGGCACCAAATACAATTTTGGGCTGGATTGGAAGTTTGATTAAAGTACCAGCATTGACTATTAATTTGGAACTTAGGCGTACATAATGTCAACAAAAAACATAATAATGCAGCCAAAAAGTCTATTTGGGACTTTTGACAAAAATCCTAATCAGGAAAATCAATTGTTATTTTGTAATTTTAGAAAAAGTGTTAAGTGTTGAGCCCTTTTCCGCTATCCGTGAAAACGGTCTAAAATGTTAATTAAGCGTGTTAATGAGTCACCTTGGCGTCATTAGAGACGCTCGGTGATCGTCCGGTTACAACTCTGCGCGAGGGTGCTGACTCAGCTGGAGTCCCTGTGATTGCACGTGCGTGATTCTCTTAAATAAAATAGTCAGTTATGTCTAGAGATATTATTTGTAAACATGGAAAGATTATAAAATTAGTTTTGTGGCTGTACTAGTAATCTGCACTTTGTATTTTACAACGAAAGTTTGAAAATATCGCATCGACTTTCTTAAATCGGAATCGTGCGAAGTGCAAACAAATCACTAAATCTTCTGTTCTTTGGGATACCCTATATTATATTCTTATCTTTTGAGTTTATATTAGAGAACAAAAATATAGTCCATTAAATAAATATTGTGTAAATGAAAGTAGTGATTGTTTGTTCTTTAAGAAAAAAATTGCGTATGACATTCTACAATCTCAGGTAAAAAACTGATAATCACGATTAAAAGTCCAGAGCAGAGGAAGTAGGCCTGTCTATTTTATAATCAATTTCTCACTTCATCTCACAAACCCCAATCACACCATTTCAATAATATATTTAAATCACAACACATATTATCACACCACACATTCATTCAAAATCAATGTTTTTAAGCACCAACCACAAAAAAGTCCATCAATATTATATTCTCAATATCCACATGCAATCAATTCTCAACACTTCTTCAAAATCACACAATCTTCACCCACCAACACCAATATATATATTTATCCAATCAGCAAAAACAGTATATATTTTTGATACTGTACGTACACGATATTATAAATACTATTGGATCTTTGATGGACAACATACTCTACGTATGCCTAAGGGATTTAAAACTTTATAGTGGAAGGTTTTTCACATAAGATGTTATGTCCTGAAATGCAATCAAAAACCATCAATAAATGAGAAATAAATTGAATCAGGCGTTAACACAGTCGTCCAAGCGTCATCTGGAATCAGTTGTCTGAAAATAAATACCTTGCAATGGAGGAGGAAACCTTTCTACACCATGCTCGTTAAAGCCATAAACTATAACGATTTTGAAGGTCAGCCTCCACCGAGCTGGAGAGTTGGGTGGCAGGCCGTCTTTCAAAACCCTCTCTTGACGTAGTTAATTCGTGTCGGCACCTTCAAAATAAAAAAGTATTCTCTTGCAGCAAACATTCCATTTACTTATTTATGGTTTTTTTATAGTTGAGGGAGTAGAATGTTTTGGTTGGTTCAGCTGTCCTTTCCCTGCAGTCATACATAATTAATTACAAATGAATTCATAACATCTGAATAAAACTTTCGGTACCTGTATTGATAATAATTGACATATCATATCAAACGTTGAATAATAAACATAATATATACAAATTAGTCAGAAAAATGCGCAATTATTTAGGATATTTTAGAACATTTTGGTGAATCTAAATCAAGATAATTGCATTTATATATTTGTTTTGGTGCTCCATAATTATTTTTACACAATTATGTTCAATTTTTAACCAGATGTAACTTACAAAAGCGATGAGAAATTTGAAACCTGTAAAATAGACAAAGTTTACATGAAACGTACGCTCAGATCTCGACGTCTCCGATTATTTTTTATTTTCCAATGTAAACAGGTTCAACAAACATTTTATTCGGCATCTGTGTCGAGACAAAAAGATTAGTCATGACATCTTGATAGAGGGGTGAGAAAGAAATTACACATTAAGGAACAATAAACATAAATTGACCATACATTAAACAAATCATTAAAACAAGTGAAGAAGAAGTGGTTAATAAATGCCTTGGTTAAGTGTAATGATTTGTAATTCTATATCAATGTCAATAATTTACCGCATAAAATAAATAAATTATTACTTAATCATTGCAAATGCAACCACGAAAACCATAGCACACGGTATTGAGCTATGTAATGAATATGAAACTGTATTCATTATTTTATTTTGTTCAAACATTAATAATTTTAAGTTGGTGGATGTTCAGTTATTATAACCGATATGAATGTGGGTTTTCCCCTACAAAATCCTATACTCCTAGCCCTATCGATATGTATGCAACAATTGAGTTACTAATTTACGCGTTAACAAAACATTTAACAACATTGAAGAAAATAGGAAATAAAAATATAAAAATCATCTTGTCATCTGAGTAAAAGTTTCCAAATTCGTAGCAAAATTACAAATAAGGCTATGAAATAGGTGTGTCTATATTAGGGTAACGTCTAACAAAAATTAATCGGTCTTCTAAATTAATTAGTAGAGGACAGACTCGATTGTTATATCGGTACCTTTTGACTCGTTTGGAACATGCAAGGGAAATAATGTGTTAACAACAGTACGACATAAATCTTGGACTGGGTTTATGATGATCTTCACCCAAATAGGCACTTTCACTTGTGCTGGGATCATGAAGATATCATAGACCCAGTCCAAGAGATGTTCCGGTTCAAGAGGAACATGTTCTTGGGTGGAAGACTACGAAATAGGAAAGTTGTCTAGCAAATGACATCTGACAGTGAATTAAGGAAGCTATTTAGAATAACCAATCAAAAAACATTAATAGTAAAATATAGAAAAAAACAAATAACAAGAAACAAGGTCAATTCATAATTTCATATTTCCACGTCCTGAAGAAGAAGACAAAATGGTTCTTCACGAAACGTTTGACATAATAATTATCATGTGTGCACCGCTACAAACAACAACCCGATACAAAAAAATATCATCAATGGGTAGCAAGACATTTAAAAGTGTTATTAAACCAATATATTATTATCCCAACCTTTGAGCAGGTAAAATTAAAATAAACTTAAAAAAAATTAAGTTATTTTAAGATAACCTTCAAACTATCGATATCGATGAATAACATTTATACGATAGTTATTTCGAGTAGGGCCCTACGGTACTTTTAAGCTATTGAGGTAATAATAAATTCCTTCTTTATTTAATTATTTAATATGGATGAAATGAAGAGCAGAAATCTATTACTTTAGATCCTTGCTTTATCTTAGTTAATGTGCAAAAATATCAGTTTAATTGATGATTTTATGAAAAAACGTGCAAATGCCGATTAATCGATGAGGGGCAGGGGCAAGGGGGGAAGTGGGAGGCCATTTTTGATCCCACCTACAAAGCTGAACACACATTTCCTACTCAACATTTTCACTGAGGCTATGCCACCGATTAATTTCTTTAATTTAAAAAGTAAAAACATATACAAACTACTTAATTTTGTTTTCGTTAATGCAAGTGGCTAATTCATCTTAAAAAATATTTAACAAGCAAAGGAAATTCGTGCAGGGACAAACACCATATGTCCAATACAATTAATGTTAAGAAAAGGACCTTCAAAATCAGAAACACATCCTGCTTAAACCTAAGACTTCCTCGCGTGGATATTGAACTATATCAAGTGCGCCACTATCCTACCAGGTAGATGAAACAATATCATTCCTCCATCCTTCAAGGGTGAAATTTGTATTGACCTATGTGCGTTTTGCTACCCGTGATAAATTAAGTTGGGTGAGGGCAAGATTCCGGGACCCTACGGCACTATATAAAATAATCTGTGCGTTATCTTTATTTATTTATTTATTCATTTAATTTATATTATGTATATAATTAAAACCTTATTACAATAGTAATTGAGCAATACAAAAGATGCAAAAAGCGGGCCTTATAGGTTTATCAATAAGTCAATAAATTGTTCGTTTTGAATAAATATTATTTTAGTGGGAAGCCTGCCCAGGGTTGAAATTATGCCCTCTTCCGGGTCTAACTTAACTATCGGTATGTTGCGGATAGACAATTTTGAAGGGGAGGTCCGAGGGCTGGTTAAGAGGACTCAATTCCCCTTGCATTCGCCATTAACAACTGAGGAAAACCTCGGACAAAACACAATTCAGTAAGGATGCCGGTCTCGCGGGATTTGAATCCGGGACCTCCCGAATCAGAGTCGCGCGCTTAACGCTCGAGCCAACACTGTCGTGCCATCATTTGCATCGTTACTAAAAATTAAATGTCTAACTTCGTTTGAAAACAGGTGCAAACAGTATTTTCTATAACATAGAATGAAATTTACTGAAAAGTAACGAGGTTACACATACAAATCATTTACTTTTTCACTGTTTATTTAATTAAATGCTGATATCATGCGTTGTAAAATACTGTTTGATTTAATACATGTGAATCATTGGTTTGATAAAGGACTGCTGTAAAAGTGGTCGAAATATCACATTTTTTAAACTAAAAATAAGTTACTAACAGTGAAAAACGTCTTATGATTTGTATGTGTGTTTAACGTTACTACCTGTTATATAGTTTCAATATTTTTATTGTAAACGAAGAGTTTACAGGCAATGTAAACCGTTACAAATTGTTTAACCTATTGCGTCATAAATAGCAATACTTTAAAGAAAAAAAAGAGGAAAAAGGAATACACAATTAGTATTTGGCAAAATGCGGAATGAAATCAAGGTTGATAATATAGATCGCCACGGAAACGCAGGTTATTAATTTTCAAACCATTATTACAGCCTATACCGATAAATTAACATTAACTATTTAGATTTAATTTACAAATATATCACTACCAGCTTCACCTTCCCACTTGCTCATTCTAAAAAGTCAAGGCTTATTTGTGTTTCCGCACTGCAAAATAAAAAACTTGCAGTGTATTGAATTGTCATTGTCTACGACCTGGACGAAGTTCAAATCTCAATTAAATTAGCAGGATTTTGTATTCAAGCAGAAAATATGTTCGTACTTTTCAAAACTACGCCAAACATTTTTATTAGTAGTTCACTGTGATGTTCCTGCAGGTTTTTATAGGCTTTTATTATTTGGATGAGGGAGAGAAGATTCAATTTCACTTACCCCAAAAAAACAATTAGCTCGGGTGTTTCTTTTTTTTTTTTGTCTGTTTGGTAGCGCTCTACAGTGCAAACGGCATATTCGAATGCGATATGATTTGAAAATTGGAGGGGAGAAATCTATGAACGTAGGACCTGACACGTTTTTGGTACAGTCGACGAAATATTTTCATGAATATCGTACTCTTACGATTCTTTCGGTTTTTAATGCGATATTTTCGTGATATTGGTCGATACTGACCAAACGGGTGGGGCGGGGGCTACAACCGGTTCATATTTCACTAAGGGACATTAAGGTAAGGTGATGTATTGCTTTGAAAAGAAAAAGTGTAAAAGGTTAGCGGAATCCATAGAAATTAAAGGTTTTAATATGAGTTGTTTGAGGTTATAATAATTAACAAGTAACAATTGAAACTTGACAATAATCACCAACAAAACGCGTTGATGAAGCAAATCTTTTCGGGCCTCAAGATATTACATTTTATTGATTTGTAATACCCATAGCAATAATACTTCTTTATAAAAATATCACTAAATTAAAAAAAAAATTATTTTGCATGGGACTTAAAAAGTAAAGAGATCCCAAGCATACTAAAAACTTACAAAAAAGCTCATTTCCCACAACGCGACTAGAAAAAACGTTCGCGAAGCGGGACTTGTACGTTAAAAAAAATTTTTTTATGCCAGTTAATTGTAACGTTAAATATGCCAGTTTAATTGTAAAATCACTATATAAACAAGATACAATCCTAGTAAATCGGCCAGTTTTTTTTTGTTTTGACCGTATGGTCACAAGTAATTTTAAATATATCGACCGATACTTACTATTTTGTATGGAAAAGGGGCTATGCACGACAATAGGTATTAAGTTATCGGCAGTGGGGGAACACAGAACCAAGAAAATGTGATTTCCCTCCATGTTTTTAATAATACGAAATACCTGCATTCTAGACGCTGAGCCGTCCGCACGCAAGCCTCTTTCTTATTCACTAAATCAAAACGATAGGCCTGAGTGTATGGATATCTGCGAAGATTAAAATAAAAAATGTAAATAACTTGTGAAGTCTAAAATTGTATTAATGAATAACCTAGCTGTTATAATAATCTCAGGCATCTTTTTTTTTTCGATTTACATATGAATTAGTACGTGTCTCATTAACTCATATTATAGGAACGTGTAATAGCATTTTAAAGTGTCATTTTACACAGCGTTTTGTAGCAAAATATTTTGGCCACCTTCAATAAAACTTGTCTTGAAGTTTTCTAATATTTTTATTTTGACATTATGTAATTAGTTTGAAAATAATCAACTGAATTAAAATTGAAATAAACTATAAAACAAATTATAGATTACAACTATGTTATTAAACTGACATTGGACTGGAAAACCTTGGTTTTAAGTGAAAATATAGTGCTTTGAAGCATTTATTCATAAAACGCTATTTTCACGTACCTCCACTAATAATATTCAAACTTGATCAGTGCGCATTAACGGGATGATAACTGTAACGTGATCTGCATTTTCAAATGTTTGACCCCAAGGTTCTTGATCCGTTTTGTCGTAAATGATTGTTAGTATCAAATTTAACTCCTCAGTGCATTTCCTCCCTTTATGTAAAAAAAACGCGGATTCTTAGTTCGATATCAGGTAAACGCATATCATTCAATCGAAATTCATATCTAGTATCAGGACTTGATATCGATCGGAAATAAAATATTTTCTTCGGCATCCTTAAATAAACTAAAATAAACACAAACAAAAATACATGTACACATTTTTACGTTAAATACCGTACCCCAAAAACATTTTGGCTCCGACCGATAAGGACAACCAACCCACCCACGAACCCTTAAAAAAAACTCCAACATGAAATAAACTATTTGTGCAAAAGGGCTCATTATATTCATACTTGCATCATATGTTGATGTTTTGCACATCTGGAAAATTGATTTACGAAAATACGGACGGAAGCTATGTTTTAGTAAGTACGCTGACTCATATGCGAGGAGATGATAAGGCGAATTTGGGAATCAATTGAGGGGATTCCTAGAAATGCTAAAATTAATGTTCAATGAAGTTCGCCTGTAGTCCGTTGTTAATGTGAACATAAATTTGTTTTGGGCATGTACGTGGATCCTACACCCGCCCCGCCCCCCTCCCGGCGACGATCCTTGTGGGCTTCTTTTCCCTCAAAATATTTGTATATATTATTGAGTGATATTGATAATTATTGTGAAAAGTAATAAAAAAAATAATTGACTTTAATATTATTGATCTACGGTAGGACTAGTAATTTCAAAAAAATAACACAACAAATCGTCTTGATCTACTGATATTAGGGTACATTCCCGAAGATGTGGCCTACAATATGGTAAGCTCAGCAGCCACGGCCGTCTTCAGCACGATAATAACACCAGTGTTCTCAATTCTCATCCACAGCTTGAGAGGGTTGGTTACCGCAGTATCGTCGTGTTCTTCAAAGTGTTCAACGGAGTGATCACTTTAGTCAGTCAGTTACAATAAGACAAAAAAAATAAACGCCCAACACAGTTGTTGTTGTTTTTAGCAAGCTGCACTCGTATCATAAGCGACAGTAAGTTACATATCCGGCCAGCAATATAGCAGAGTGCTAAAATTTAAATTTCATACCTCTTTGGTATGTTCCAGATGATCAGATCACTAACGAAAAACGTTTGAAAACAAATAACAACGAATAGTGTTATAATGCAGCAGTTGGCAACAAAACAAAAAAAAAAAAAAAAAAAAAAAACAAAAAAAAAAAAAAAAAACCCAGTAGCATTGAAGGCATGCAGTTTGAATCTATGATGGAGTTTGCACGGATACCCTAGCTCGAACCGCCATAAAACATTAAAGTCCAGTAAACTGCAGTCGGTATCGTTCTCGTGTCGCTTGAGGGATGAATAGATGTATGCATGTGCTACGCAAGATCTGCTTGAAAGAGGAAACAATGTCAAAATCTCGTGAAAAAATCGATACATGTTCAAAACTTGGAACAACTGATACAATGGTTATCCACTTTCATTGAAGACTTAAATTAAATTATAGTTGACGATAATCAATAGATTCAATTAGTTGACATTTTTAAACGATGTTTGCGACCCGTACACATACAGTTCACATTTAATCAATTAAAAATAGAACGTTGTAAGCCTACTTATAAGTATTGTGGGGGGGGGGGAGACGAAAGCAAGTTTCAGTTTTTAAAGCAACAATCTTTGTGTATCCAAATGCCAAAACCAGCAATATCAAATAATTAAAATATCCCCTCCCAACCCTTCCTTGTGTCGTTCGATTTTGGACGGAAGACTTCTTGCTCATTCGTATGGATTGCCTACATAAAAAACCATTGTGACAGATTACAACTATGATTTCATGAATATTAAATGGGAAATGAAATGCATATTCTAGGTCGGCCGGTGGCTGTTTTCGGAATGGTAAATGCATAGTCGGTGTCTGTAGAATAATCACTTCAGTGTGTTGATCAGTGTTTCGGGCAATAATATTTTATTTTCTATAGATGCTTGTTTAAATAAAATTTGCTATTTTGTACTTGATTAACATTCACTACGCATTTATGTAATGACCCTAGCACATAACAGAACTATTCAAAATTAAATATTCACATAGTAAAATTTATAAACACTTCTGAGGTTACTACATCACAAAGGTCTTGGTCGTTTGATTATGATTATGATTATTGATTAGCTATTACACAAAATTCATCTAGTAACCATGTTACATTTTGAATAGGAAAACTAATATAATAGGTAATTGGCTGAAAATATTCGCTGTTCTTGGATATATTTAATGGTAATTTAAATCTTTCCAGACTCTTTCTCAAACTAAAGTGGAACCAAAAAGAACTTTTAACTACTCAAAAAAATAGAAAAATGGAAAAAAGACCATGAAATTATATTTGCAACAAAATTTATGTTAAACATAAAAATATGATGTAATTGACCTACCGTACATAAGACATAATAATGTGATGGCTAGAACATTCAAAATATAATCATGAATAATATGTATTATTGTGTCCTAATGGTATACGCCAATGCATTGTTGTCTTTTAATAGGAGGTTTGGGACGATTTGATGACTATGTATTGTTGTTCTGGCCCTTCAAGCTTCACTACGTTTGAGGTTAGTTACCATATTTTATTTCGCAATGTTTTATTTTTAACTTCAAAATCATAATTTTGTTGTCAAATATGAGTTTCATGGTCGGTTTGTATATAATTTATCTCCAATGGTTTCTTTACTTATGTATTTTTAAATTTGATTTTGAAACATTTTTTTGTTCAACATTTAGTTTGAGCGAAGGCTCTTGAATAGAGTTGAAATTTACTATTCAATATATCTACGAACAGTGTTTAGTCCAAATATTTTGATTTTAATGAACATATAGTTGTCGCATAATTAAACGTGTCTACTATTTAAACACCGGTCTCTGGTTGCACATTGTTCGCTCTTGATGGCGTCGGCGCCGACAAGGTGGTTATTAAGTACCATACGAAAATAAGTTGTGTTACTTATTTCGGGATAATAGAAAATTCAAATGGATGTATTTTACGTATTAAAAAGAAGATGAAAAAACCAATTGATGAGTGTATGACTTCGGGACTGGAACACGATTTTAATCCGTACGGTACACTACCAAAACGGTACGATTTAAGTTATATCCCGGGGCTTTATATAGTTTTTGAGTATCCTTGTGTTTTGTTTTTTTTTTGTGAGAAGTTGAGAACTACCATTTTCTTCAAGTACAAACCTGACGGACGCTATACTTCTCGATTACAATACGGCAGAACACGAGTTTAAATTGAGAATTTGAGAACAAAGCAGCTTGGTAGATATATTACGGCCATTTTAGTTCACTGCCCTTCATGACAGGTTTCAAACCTGTCAAACTGAGGTTGCCAGTTATAGGTCTATGCAGCAATTCTTTCACACAATCTTGTATACATGGCTAGTTCGTGGAATCGCGGTCGCCTAACGAAAAATACCGGCAACTGCAGAAACACCCATGCATGTGATGGTGCCGCGTTCACGGCGCTTTCGTTGCATTAGGGGGTGGACCCAAGTCAGAATGCATTAAAGACAACAAGAAGATTGATGGAATTGATAGATTAATAAAACTGCATTCCGCATTGGTTAAGGTAAAATGCAATCAATCACTGTGATAATAAATTAATAATTATTTATTATTATTATTAATTATTTATTATAATAATTAATTATGGTATATGAGTTTGGGGGGGTTACATTTGGTAAATGAAATTATAAATGTCAAAAAAAGCCGCTCAGAATTCTAGGTAGGAAAAGCTACAGTCATCTCTATGTAGAAAACTGTTTGGACAGTAAACATTGAACTGTAGGTACCTTGTTTATACATTTCTCGAAGTTCTTACGTTTGTCAAAGATTATCTTCTTATTTTACCCAAAAACAATTTTATACATAAACTAATACAAATCCTAACACTAAATTGACATTCAACTCAACATAGGCTTAATTGTCAAACAGGGACCCTGTTAAGGCTGAGTGATACTTTATAACAGTCTACCCCGATAAATTAAAACACCTTGACATAAGCAGAGATAAAATTCAAATTAAACATAAAAAAGTATTTAATTGATCATGCATTTACAGTACACAAGAAATTTCTATGAAGGCAATCATTGCAATTGATGATTATAGGTAAAAACCACTATGCTAACGTTACATTTGTAACATTATTCTAATCTACTTCTAAATTAATTATTGTATTTATTTCTAATTAGGTGTTATATTGTTTCAGTACTATTTATTAATTATTTTGTTATACTATTAAATTGTTAAAAATAACTAAGAGTTTTTCAAGACTTGACGGCAATTATGCCAAGTATGGTTGCTAAAGAAATAAAAGGCGCATTTTGAATTGGAATTTGAATTGAATTAAATATATTTTTAGTAGGCTTATCGTTATGTTAATTGAAGTTAGAGTGGAAGGAGAAGAGGACATGACAGGCCTATCAATACGGGCTGTGTAACCAAGAAAAAACTGGTGGACTGGAGTTCTGAAATATATAATATGTAGCCAACTTCGAAAGCCATGGGTGATTTAATGGATATTCCTGGATATTTATCAATATATAAACAAGGCGGTGTGAGGAGACGCATTGATTATAAATTATTATAACATTGGTCAAGATTTGAACTACGCATCTAGATTTTCACTGGAAAACTTATTATTTTATTCACTTATCCTCTACCTACCCGGTTAAATGCCTTAGGACATTGGAATTACCCATCATCAATCATTGACACTTCAATATGGTTACCCAATCATCGCGAGTCATAGAGGATAACTTGTATGAAGTTGAAGCGTAAAGCGACGCGTAACGTCGGCACAATACTTTGACAGGCAGCTATACTGTTGGAATAGTGATGAGCCTATATATAGTTTTCATGACACTACTAATAAAATAACATATTGCTGTGTTACGCGTATGAGGGGGAGGGTTTATACAAATTCATTCTTTGTAAAATAAAAAGTACAAACATGACCCAGAAATATCAGAATAGGGGGCGGCGTGTGTACGGGTAAATTAGAAAATCACTGTATAACCTGTTGACGTCATTCAAACAGTCCCACGAAAAATTTTCAATTCTATTTGAGGTACAAAGTTTAAACGTACCTTTTCACGCGCAAGTTGCAAGCGACGTCACGATAGCTAAACAACATTGTTTATGAATTAATAACCACTGCCTTATAGACGCTTAGCGAAGAGTCTATCTACAGTTACTGGCTAGGTTGCTCGGGCGCTCAGCAATTGTCACCATCTCGTGTTAAATCAAATACCGTTGAAATATTCCTTTAACAAAGTCGAAATTTGTTTCTTTATCCACAATACAAATGTTGTGTACGTATGAAATAATAAAATTTATCATTATTTTATTATTGTTAACAAATTACATTTTATTTATTAATAATATGTTAGCCTACATAAAGTTTATTGGAATACGCAAGTAACAAATGAACAATCAAATGCTACTTCAAGGAAAACTATCATCAAAAAAACAGTTATTTGACTATTCATTAATTATTGGCTGATTGGCATTAGCTTTGGACGCTTGCTAACGTTGGGGCTAATTTTTTTCATGTCGTAAATTTTACTAAAATATGATTTTATCTAAACAAATATCAGGTAGGAACGTGGTCAGAGAGAAGTCCTTATGATTCAGCGCAATAATAAACACGAGTTAGGAGCAGTTTGCGTTAGGCATATTGTAAGCGATGCGACAATATAATGTAAACCCCCCCCCTAAAAGCTTTAGTGTGATATATTTGATGTTTGTGGTGCGACCGTGAACTTGGTTTATCTATTACGAATCTCAACTCTGTTAAATGTATCTAATGAACTAGTACCGCGGGAATAGTATTATAATAATACTTGAATGTATCTTAAGTTATTCGAAAGGGATATTAATAAGGTTTACTGTTGATATCGCCACACAATTCTCATAATCAATTATAACCTTTAAACCGAAAAAAGGTAGTCACAACACACTATCACCTCGTGAAGCACAACTAGAATTCAAAGACAACTAGTTGCATAATATACTTTACTCGTATAAGACAATTTGATTAATTTGTAATTCAATATTTTGATTACACATTAAAAAATATTATGCTATTGACATATGATGGTTTTAGAAATGGTTTGCCTTATAACATGGTTGTTGTAATGTAACTATTCGAAATTCGATAAATTACACTGCTATTTTGTGTATAATAAAAAAAAACATTTGTGTACTTTGTTATTATTTTGTTTTGACATTACCAAAAATAATCGCCCGTTCACTACTAGAGACAGCATAAGTAAAAAACATACCATTCGTAATGCATAACACACAATCGAAAAATACACAACGAGAAAAACAGTAACAAAAATTTTATAATTGGATGATGACGATTTTTAATGATTATCTATATAATTTAAACTCTCACCCCAAATCCATATTAAAAAAGTAATGACTTGTATTTTTAATACTATGTGTTAGTGAAGAAAAATACGTGTTGCTCTTAGTGCTAGTATCGGGTATGACAATTTGCACAAATACAACTGCATCAAGCATTTAAATAGAATTGCATGATAAACAATAGGGCAATGGTCAAAGCATTTTACACCAAACGCGCAGAATGTCGAGGTTTGACAGTACACTATTAATGTCACACTGCATCCTATAAAGATTTCAGCTATAGTTTCCGCTTTCATACCGGGTCCTTGCCAAAAAGGTTTGATTTTTGAGAGAGATCAAGAAACCCCAAAGTTAGCAACGCAAAAACAAACTGAGATCAATGTCGGCAAATGTCTCTAAACTAGCCGCTGTGCCCCACACGAAATCGTGCCAGAGAGCACCACACACGATAAGGTTCCACAAATGCACCTCTAACATCGACGTTGGCGTCGTCGGATTAAAACAAAATAGTTCACAGACATTGAAGGTATGTGCATTAGTATAAAATCAAACGTCGAGCACAAAAAGTCGTTCCTTCACCCATGGACTAAATGTATGCGCTTAAAACCCAACTGTTGATATTTACGGCGGAACGACACACAAATCCCAACCACAAAACCGACGTCGGCCTCCGACAAAACCAACACTTCGACATTGGGTATGTGCAGCTAGAAACTCAAAACGTCGGGCCAACGTCGGATAATGTCTAAAAACCAACTGTTGATAGTAACGGCGGAACGCACCAAATTCCAACCACCAAACCGACACGTCGGCATCGACATAAACCAACACTTCGAATTGGGTATGTTGCAGCTAAAATCAAAAGTCGAGCCAAAGTGGATAATGTCGTTAAAACCAAACTGTTGATAATATGTCGGCGCGCAAACAAAACCCTAACCTTAAACGACGTCGGCATCGACCTTAAACCAACACTTCAGTCATTAGGGTATGCTGTCACCGAAAAACTAACGGCCCCCCCCTGTCAGCAAACGTCGGATAATGTCTTAAAACCAACTGTTGATAATAGTCGGCACGCACACAAATTCCCAACTTTAACCGACGTCGGCATCCGACCTTAAACAACATTCGTCATTGGGTATGTGCACCTTAAAAAAAACAAACCGTCGAGCCAACGTCGGATAATGTCTAAACCAAACTGTTGATGAATATGTCGGCACGCCACACAACTCCACACCTTTAACCGGGACTTCGGCATTAAACATTAAACCAACACTTATCATTGGGTATGTCGCACCTAAAAAAACCAACGTGAGCCAAACGTCGGATAATTGTCTAAAAAACAACGTTGATATTTGTCGGCCGCACCAACAAATCCAACCTTCCCAACCGACATCGGCATACGACATAAACAAACACTTCATCATTGGGTAGTGTGCAACCTAAAAACTACGTCGAGCCAACGTCGGATAATGTTAAAAACCAACTGTTGAATAACCAACAAACACTTTAACTGTCCATACTTGGTGGCACCTAAAACCAACGTCAACCAACTCGATATGTCTAAAAACCAACTGTTGTAATTTCGGCAGCACAAAATCCCAACCGTTAACCGCGTCGCATCACCTTAAACCAACACTTTGTCATTGGGTATGTGCACCTAAAAACCAACGTCGAGCCAAAGTCGGATAATGTCTAAAAACCAACTGTTGATAATATGTCGGCACGCACACAAATCCCAACCTTTAAACGACGTCGGCATCCGACCATAAACCAACCAGCCGTAAATGGTCGTGTATACACCTCAAACCGAGGTAAGCCACGTCGAAAAACGTCTTAAAACCAACCGATGGTTTCCGACCAAAAAACAACGTTGGCCAACGTTGGAATTAAGTTGAAAAACGAATGACCACTGTCCGACCTTTCCGACCAAATACTACGTTGAACCGACGTTTGTGTTCCCGTGGGGGCATATGCGATCTTGATGAAAATTTGACACGACCTTCGTTTTCTCTGAACTTAGACTTGCTACATTTTTGGGTACAATCGAAGAAATATTCTCATGAATATCGTACTTTTACGATTTTTTCGATTTTTTGTGCTATATTTTCGTGCCATTTGGGCCAATTCTGACCAAACGGGTGGAGCTACAGCGTTATATTATACATGGACATTAAGGTTATGGTGATGTAGTACCTTTGAAAGAAAAGTTAAAAAGTTAGCCAGGATCCATAGAAATAAAGCTTTTAATAAAAGTTTTTTACGGTAAATAATACCAATTGACAAGAAACAAAAGAAACTTGACAACATTCACCTACAATGCGTAGGTAGCAAAACAAAGCACTTGCAAAAGTAAGATATTCCACGCAAACTAAAAACTTTAAAAAGCTCATCCATCAACGCGGCGGGACTTTAGCGTTTTCCTAGTATAAAAAATGACACTTTAATAATATTGTTGGATGAGCGTAGCGAGCGAAGCGAAGATTCCATTTTTGGATGAGCGAAGCGAAGACTTCAATTTCACTGACCCCTCAGAAAATTTAGCTCCAATGTTTTTTGTTTGTTTGTTTGTTTTTGTTTTTGTTTTTTGTTTTTCTGTCTGTTTGTTCGCACGATTCCGGGCAAACGGCATATGCGATCTTGATGAAAATTGGAGGGGACCTTCGAAATCTCTGAACTTAGACCTGCCACGTTTTTGGGTACAATCGAAGAAATATTTCTCATGAATATCGTACTTTTACGATTTTTTTTTCGATTTTTACTGCGATATTTTCGTGACATTTGGCATGATTCTGACCAAACGGGTGAGGCTTCAACGTTCATATTTTACATTGACATTAGGGTTATGGTGATGTAGTGCCTTTCTGAAAGAAAAGTTGAAAAAGTTTGCCAAAATCTATAGAAATAAAGCTTTTAATAGAAGTTTTTTTATTTTTTGTGCGATATTTTCGTACCATTTGGGCCAATTCTGACCAAACGGGACGGGCTACAATGTTCATATCATACATGGACATTAAGGTTATGGTGATGTAGTGCCTTTCGAAAGAAAAGTTTAAAATTTTGCCAGAATCCATAGAAATAAAGCTTTAAATATAAGTTTTTTACGGTAAATAATACCAATTGACAGGTAACAATAGAAACTTGACAACATTCACCTACAATGCGTAGGCAGCAAAACAAAGCACTTGCAAAAGTAAAGATATCCCACGCAAACTAAAAACTTTAAAAAGCTCATCCATCAACGCGGAGGGACTTAAGCGTTTTCCTAGTACTACACTGGAAAAAAAATCCGTTATGTTTTTTTTTTTTTGAACTTTTGTCTGTTTGTTAACACGATTCCGGCTAAACCGATACTTCAATTGCAATGAAATTTTTGGAGGCCTTTGAAATCTCTGAACTTAGAACTGCCACGTTTTTGAGCGCAATGCAAAAATTATTTCTCATTAAAATCGCAATTTTACGATTTTGTTTCAATTTTTAAAACATTTCTTCGACTTATAACACCTACATGCTTCATCCGATTGTAATGATTTTATCACAGAATCTTTATTTTGTGAATTAATATATTCGTGTGTAATTTGAGCGCAATCGAAAAATTATTTCCAATGAAAATCGCAATTTTACGATTTTTGTATATTTTAAAAACATTCTTAGACTTATAACACCTACATGCTTTTTTCCATTGTAATGATATTTTTACAGAATCTCTTAATGTTATGAATTAATATATTGGTGTGAAATTTGAGCGCGATCGAAAAATACTTTCTCATGAAAATCGCAATTTTAAGCTTTCTTCGTTAAAGAAAAAAATTCTTTGACTTATAACACCTACATGCTTTATTCGATTGTAATATTTTCACAGAACGTTAATTTTATGGATTTATTTATTTGTGTGAAACTTGAGCGCAATCGAAAATAATTTCTTATAAAATCGCTTTTTTACGCTTTTTTTTGTTTTAAATAAACATACGCTCATTCAACAACGCGCCTGAAAAAGCGTTTGCGAAGCTTCCTAGTGGTAATAATATTGGTTGAACGTTTTATACTAGGAAAACGCTGAAGTCCCGCCGCGTTGTTGGATGAGCGTAATTGGTGCATTGAGCTGCCATGTGTTATGCGGATTTTCTGTTGATCTGTGAAAAAATCAGAACTTTGTTGAATTTTTATTTAAAATTAAATTAAATTAAATAAAAAATTACCTTAATTTTTTTTAATTAATCGTAATTTTAAAAAAAAGGTAAAAATCGTAATATTGAAACTTTCATAAGAAATATATTATTCGATTGCGCACAAATTTTACACGAATATTAATTCATAAAATTAAGGTTCTGTAAAAAAATCATTATATCGGATAAAGCGCAGTGTTAAATGCCGAAGAAATTAAAAAATTCGTAAAATTGCGATTTTCATGAGAAAAAATTTTGTGATTCGCTCAAATTTCACACGAATATATCAATTCATAAATTAAAGTTTCTGTGAAAAAACCATAACATTCGGATAAAGCATGTAGGAGTTATAAGTCGAAGAAATCCAAAAAAAAAAACGAAAAAATCGAAAATTGCGATTCTCATGAGAAATAATTTTCGATTGCGCTCAAAAAACGTGGCAGTTCTTAGTTCAGAGATTTCGAAGGCCTCTTTAAAATTTCATCCGCATCGGAGTATCGGTTTAGCCGCATCGTGTTAACAAACACACAAAAAATACAAAAAAAATAAAAAAATAAAAAAAAACATTCCGGATTTTTTCTCCAGTGTAGTGAATGGAATCTTCGCTTCGCTCGCTACGCCATCCAAAAATCCGGAATGTTTATTTTTTATTTTTTATTTTTTTTTTTTTTCTTTCTTTTGTATTTTTGTCTGTCTGTTAACACGATTCCGGCTTAAACGATATTCCGATTGCGATGAAATTTTAAAGAGGCCTTCGAAATCTCTGAATTAAGAACTGCCACGTTTTTGAGCGCAATCGGGAAAATTTTTCTCATAAAAAATCGCAATTTTACGATTTTTTTTGATTTTTAAAAAAATTCTTCGACACCTACATGCTTTATCCGATTATAATGAATTTTTCACAGAACCTTAATTTTATGAATTAAGATATTCTTGTGAAATTGAGGGTAATCGAAAAATTATTTCTCATGAAATCGTAATTTTACTGTTTTTTCTTTTTGGATGAGCGTAGCGAGCGAAGCGAAGATTCCATTCACTACACTGGAGAAAAAAAATCCGGAATTTTTTTCTTTTCTTCTCTTCTTTCTTTCTTTCTTTCTTTCTTCTTTCTTCTTTCTTTCTTTCTGTATTTTTGTTGTGTCTGTTATCACGATTCCCAAACCGATACTCCGATTGCGATTTTTTAAATTTCATGGAGACTTCGAAATCTCTGAACTTAGAATGCACGTTTTTGAGCGCAATCGGCGGAAATTGCATTCTCATAAAAAACGCATTTTACGATTTTTTCGATTTTAAAACTTTCTTCGACTTATAACACCTACATGCTTTAACCGATTGTAATGATTTTTTCACAGAACCTTAATTTCATGAATTAAAATATTCGTGCGAAATTTGAGCGTAATCGAAAAATTATTTCTCGTGAAAATCGAAATTTTACGTTTTTTTTTTTCTTTTTTAAAACAATTCTTTGACTTATAACACCTATATGCTTTATCCTATTGTAATAATTTTTCACAGAACCTTAATTTTATAAATTCATATATTTGTGTAAAATTTGTGCGCAATCGAATAATTATTTCTTATGAAAATTTCAATATTACGATTTTTTCCTTTTTTTAAATTACAATTAATTAAAAAATTTAAAATTTAAGTTAATTTTTCATTTAATTTAATTTAATTTTAAAAAAATCTTCAACTTAGTAATGATTTTTTCACAGAACAACAGAAAATCCGCATAACACATGGCAGCTCAATGCACCAACTACGCTCATCCAACAACGCGGCGGGACTTAAGCGTTTTCCTAGTTTTAAACAATTCTTTGACTTATAACACCTACATGCTTTATCCGATTGTTATGATTTTTTTACAGAACCTTAATTTCATGAACTTATTTATATATTCGTTAATTTATAAAAATTTAATAATTTAATTAAAAAAATTAAGTTATTTTTTTAAAATTTAATTTAATTAAAATAAATTTTCGACTAAGTAATTTGTTTCACAGAACAACAGAAAATCCGCGTAACACATGGCAGCTCAATGCACCATATACGCTCATCCAACAACGCGGCGGGACCTAAGCGTTTTCCTAGTTTTATCCAGTGTAGTAGAATGGAATCTTCGCTTCGCTCGAATACGCTCATCCAATTATTGGATTAGCGAAGCGAGCGAAGCGAAGATATTATTGGATTAGCAAAGCGAGCGAAGCGAAGATTCCATTTCACTATCCTGGAGAAAAAATTCCGGAATTTTTTTTTTTGTATTTTTGTCTGTTTGTTAACACGATATACTATGTCCAATTATGCTCTGATAATCTCCTTTCTCTCCAACCTTCCAAAACAACTTACTTACATTTTCACACCAAGTTGCCCTCTCTTCAATTAAGCCCCCTTATCCGAATCGATGAATCAAGCATAGCTCGTGCTTCTACAGTTAAGCTCTTAGGTATTACGCTTTCCGATTTATTAGAGTGGTCACCTCATGTAGACAATGTAGCATCTAAATCAAGAGTGGTTTGTTTGTTCTGAGAAGATTAAAGAAGATTGTCGGGCCCCTCTCCCTTAAGCTTCTTACCATGCCCTGATTCATCTCATATTTCGTACGGTATTTTGTTCTGGGGCCTCGCCCCAGGCAAAACGAATTTCATACTGCAAAAGCGAGCAGTTCGATCATTGCTGGGGCCTCTAGCTGAGGTCGTGCAGAAGTTTATTTCCTGCCCTTAATATCCTTACCCTTGCTTGCCTCTCTTATTCACCAAGCAGCCATATTCGTCACCAATAATGCATCCTATTCCCCCAGAAACTTTACCATTCACTCCTACCAACTCGTTCATCAGCCAAAATCCATGTTCCTTCTCACAATACGTCCCTATATTCACAAAAAGTCCTCACTATCTTTGCCTTACTATTTATAACAAAATTCCAACTCATATTAAAACATTATCTTCACCAATATCTTTCAAAACCAAGCTCAAAGAATTCTTATTATGAAAATCTATATACCAATTAATGAATTCTTGATGAACTTATCATAACATTGTTTTTCCTTAGCTTCATATTTAGTATGTTCTTCCTTAATTTCAATGTTTTCCATTAACTTCATATTTCATCATAATGTTTGTATACCATCGTTTATTTTATATCACTAATTTTATGTATCATTGCCTATATTTGTACTATGTATAAATCAATAAAGGTGTATTATTATTATTGCTAAACCGATATTCCGATTGCGATGAAATTTTGTGGAGGCCTTTGAAATCTCTGAACTTAGAACTGTCACGTTTTTGAGCGCAATCGAAAAATTATTTCTCATGAAAATCGCAATTTTACGATTTTTTTCGATTTTTAAAAATGTCTTCGACTTATAACACCCCTACATGCTTTATCCGATTGTAATGATGTTTTCACAGAACCTTAATTTTATGAATTTATATATTCGTGTGAAATTTGAGCGCAATCGAAAAAATATTTCTTATGAAAATCGATTTTTTATAAATCGATATATTTGTGTGAAATTTGACCGCAATCTAAATATTATTTCTCATAATAATTGCAATTTGTGAGATTTATTTTTATTTTTTTAATTTATTTGAATTATAACACCTACATGCTTTATACGATTGTTATGATTTTTTCACATAACCTTAATTTTATAAATAAGTATATTCGTGTGAAATTTGAGCGTAATCGAAAAAGAATTTGTTATGAAAATCGCAATTTTACGCTTTTTCCGTGTTTAAACAATTACGCTCATCCAACAACGCGCCTGAAAAAGCGTTTGCGAAGCTTCCTAGTCAATATTATTGGTTGAGCGTAGCGAGCGAAACGAAGATTCAATTTCACTACACTGGTGAAAAAAATCTGGAATGTTTTGTTTTTTTTTCTGTATTTTTGTCTGTTTGTTAACACGATTCCTGCTAAACCGATACTCCAATTGCAATTAAATTTTCTGGAGGCCTTCGAAATCTCTGAACTTAGAACTGCAACGTTTTTGAACAAGATCGAAAAATTATTTCTCATTAAAATCGCAATTTTACGATTTTTTTTCGATTAAAAAAAAAAATTCTTCGACTTATAACACCTACATGCTTTTTTTGATTGTAATGATTTTTTCACAGAACCTTGATTTTATGAATTAATATATTGGTGTGAATTTTGAGCGCAATCAAAAAATAGTTTCATATGAATATTGCAATTTTACGTTTTTTTTTTTTTTTTTTTTTTTTAAAGTTTCTTTGATTTTAACACCATACATGCTTTATCCGATTGTAGGGTCTAATGGTTTTTTTACAGAACCTTTATTTTTAAAAATTAATAAAGTGGTGTGAAATTTGCGTGCAATTGAACAATAATTTCTCACAAAAATCGCAACTGTACACTTTTTTTGTTTAAAAAAATTACGCTCATCCAACAACGCGCTTGAAAAAGCGTTTGCGAAGCTTCCTAGTTGGGATATATTTTGCAAGTACCATGAGAAAAACGTGGGTAACGTACAATTTGTAATTTACAGTATAATTTGATGAATTCAATCGCTGTCATTGTCCCCGCGCAACTTTTTCGAGGGTTACTTTTGTTTCGGGGCACCCACGGAGTCGGCGCCAATAGTTGCCGTTGTGAATTGCTCCTATGATCAATATTCTCGTTCAGAGTGATGAGATAAACTTAGTAATTGGATAAGCGTAGCGAGCAAAGCGAAGATTCCATTTTACTACACTGGAGAAAAAAAAAACGGAATGTTTTTTTTCTTCTTTTTTCTGTATTTTTGTGTGTTTGTGTTTGTTAACACGATTCTGGCTAAACCGATACTCCAATTGCGATGAAATTTTCTGGAGACTCTCGAAATCTCTGAACTTAGAACTGCCACGTTTTTAAGCGCAATCGAAAAATAATTTTCCATGATAATAGCAATTTTACGATTTTTTTCAATTTTTAAAAACTTTCTACGACTTATAACTCCTACATGCTTTATCTGATTGTAATGATTTTTTCACAGAATTTTAATTTTATGAATTAATATATTTTTGTAAAATTTGAACGCAATCGAAGAATTATTTCTTATGAAAATCACAATTTTACGATTTTGTTTATTTAAAAAACATTTCTTTGGCTTATAACACCTACATGCTTTATCCGATTGTAATGATTTTTACACAGAACCTTAAGTTTATGAAAAATATATATTCGTGTGAAATTTGAGCATAATCGAACAATTATTTCTCATGAAAATCGCAATTTTACGCTTTTTTCGTTTAAAAAAATTACGCTCGTCCTACAACGCGCTTGAAACAGCATTTGCGAAGCTTCATAGTTAAAAAAAATCTTCAATTTATAACACCTATATGCTTTTTCGATTGTTTTGATTTTTTCACAGAATATTTATTTAATAAATCAATATATTCGTGTGAAATTTAAGCGCAATCGAAAAATTATTTCTCATGAAAATCGCAATTTTACGATTTTTTCGATTTTTTAAACCTTTCTTCGACATAAATTATAACACCTGCTTTGTCCGATTGTAATGATTTTCTTACAGAACCTTTTTTTATGAATTGATATATTCGTGTGAAATTTGAGCGGAATAGAAAAATTATTCTCATGTTAATCGCAATTTTGCAATTTTTTCGATTTTTGAATGAGCTTAGCGAGCGAAGCGAAGATTCCATTTCACTACACTGGAGAAAAAAAATCCCGGAATGTTCTTTTCTTTTTGTATTTTTGTCTGTCTGTTAGCACGATTCCGGCTAAACCGATACTCCAATTGCGATGAAATTTTGTGGAGGCCTTCGAAATCTCTGAACTTAGAAATGCCACGTTTTTGAGCGCTATCGAAAAAATAATTAATTAATAATTGCAATTTTACGATTTTTTTCGATTTTTAAACCTTTCTTCGACTTATAACACCTACATGCTTTATCCGATTGTCGAGTCCGACAATCCATGACAACCATATTCCTTTTTAATAATTATGCATCACAACACATTGACTACTACAACCAAATGCAAATCGTCACCTCAGAATTTATTTGTGCTATATTCGCTTTTTCCAGAGTGGAGAAATGAGGTTTGAATGTTTGGTTCACTGCTAAACCGTGATTTAAGGTTGAAATTTGAGAAATTTCTGTTGCAATATTCTTACAAT
Source organism: Sweltsa coloradensis (assembly GCA_024449915.1). Classification (NCBI taxonomy): domain Eukaryota; kingdom Metazoa; phylum Arthropoda; class Insecta; order Plecoptera; family Chloroperlidae; genus Sweltsa; species Sweltsa coloradensis. Next base: position 6,028 of record JAMZAV010006690.1, on the reverse strand, counting down.
AATAAATATTATTCATTTTAAAATATTTAAACATTATTTTTAACCGCAGGGTATACGTAATATAAACACGTCCTGTTAGTAAGTAAGTAAGTACGTAAGTAATTGATTTATTTAGCAATACAACTGCTATACATACAATGTACATTGTTATGATACAAGATAAAATATACAACCAGGCAGGTTTTAACAACATGATAAAAGTGAACAATACAGGCAAGGATAATCTACCAAATCTCTTTAAGTACATATTCCCTACATTGGGTTTTAAACTTATGCACACACACCTCATCCTTGAGACTTTTACTTAGCCCATTGTAGACCCTAACTCCACTATAGAAAACACTGTTCTGTGTCCTACTTTTATTGCAACTCCTAACCTCTATATCATTACAATTTCTCATATTATACTTAACTGAGTCTGACACATACTTAATATTCTTACTAAAATAACCAGGTAACATACCTTTGTTTAACTTGTGAACAAATATTAATACATTAAAATGAATTAGTTGATTAACTGATAACATATCTAGTCTGGCCAACATGACTCTCACTGGAGTGTATTTGTCACTTTTAAGTAATATTCGCATCCCTTTATTTGCATCTTTTTGAAGCATAGCTAAATCTTGAAGAGGGATACCCCACAACAACGTATTACAATAGTTAAAATGTGGCATTACTATTGCATTAAAAACTAGTTTTCTAGTTCTCGCAGAAAGGTTATTACCAATAATTCTCCCTAGAAATCCAATTTTCTTCCCCAATTTTTTCCCTAAATATTCAACATGCTTGTCTAGTTTTAAGTAATGATCAATAATTATACCCAAATATTTTATTTCACTAACAAAATGTATATTTTCACCATCAATACTAATCAAGTTTTCATAACAAACAACTCTCCATCACTTTGTCTCTGCTTTTCATTGATGAGGTTAACAACATACATTAAGTTTTACTTAGATTAACTTCAATTTATTTAGCTTAAGCCATTCAGATAATGTAACTTTAACTCTATTCATTGCATCACAAATCTCTTGAACACTAAGCCCTGAACATGATAACAGCGAGTCGTCTGCAAACAAGTTTATAAAAATGTTTTTATCATCATTAATACTGAATATATCATTTACATAGATAATGAACAATAACGGCCCCAACACAGAGCCCTGAGGGACACCATGCTCACATAATAATTCCCCTGAAACTTCATTTTGGAATTTAGTTATTTGCTTCCTATCGGTTAAATAGCTTTCCAACCAATCCAATGCGTCCCCTTACTCCATAATTGTGCAACTTATTTAGTAATATCTGTCTATCAATTGTTTCAAATGCTCTTTTAATGTCTAGGAAGACAGCAACAGTGACTTTACCATCATCCAAATCTTTCATCCAATTATCAATGACAGTTGTAATGCTGTCTCGCAAGAATGACCATTTCTAAATCCAGATTGATGCTCATGCAAAATACCCTGTTTATCAAAAAAGCCTAACAGCTGCTCATGTATTACTTTTTCAAGCACTTTCTCGTAAGTAGGGAGCATATTAATTGCTCTAATATGCTAATATGGCACAAAGATTTTCAACTTATGGATAACTTAATTAAAATGTGTGTGCCATATCCACTGATTTTTCATTTTAAGTAGAGAAAAGTGTGTGGAATTGAGAATAACACCACCAGTAATGTTCACAACTATTATGATTGAATTATTGTGGGTTTAAATAAAAAATTATTTCAAATAAGGCTCAAATAGACAAATGAAATATTTTTGTTGTTTATGCTTGAATTTAAGAAATTTTTTGCTGCAATTATCTTCAAATGGTTAGATGAATGGTATCTCATAGTTTTTACTTGTAGGGCATGCGTAAATTAGCACTTCCTATTGATATAGAACAAAATTTCATCAACAAAGATAATTGGTTCAGTACTTATTTGTGCCATATCCACTTGTTAGTATATGAAAATTGGATATGGCACAAAATAAGCACTAAGATATGGTATCATCTGATGGATAGGCACAAACTGACATTGCTAAAACACTGCTTAAGCTAAATATTTGACCATATTATTTTTTTATTAGCAACAATGAGCACTAACAATAACTCTAAAACATCTAACTCCAAAAAAGCGAAAATGTGGATATGCACAAATAAGTTCTAAAGGTGAGAAATGCTGCACAAACTTTTTTCATCAAAGTATGACTTATATCACTCATGCTCTTATGGGCTCATTAAACGAGTGAGCGCACGAACGGAGTGATCTCCATTCAACTTAAACGGCTCTCATTCTGTTAGTCTGCGTGCGTGTGTGTACGTTAAAGATCCAGCCGAATCGCTGAACAGATTGCGTTGAAATTTTAACCAGACATCCGGTACGAGTTTACTGAGAACTGCTAACAAAATCAGCTAGAACAATTGCGATTTAAAACCTACAAGAAATAATAAATTGAAAATAGGCTTCCAATGTTTAGAAACTATTTTAACGACAATGGTTTAGATTCTGAAAATATATTTTGTGTTTGATTTGCCTGGCCGTGAAATGCCGTGTACAGGGTTTATCAAATGTTCACGTGAAGGTACCCCCAAATTTATCTCGGAGATTGAGTAAATCTTGCAATATTTACCCGTATTTCGTACTGGCTATATGTTTTACCATAGTAGGCCCTATTGCCACAGATGATGGACTACACTGCGTTATATGCATTTCAAAACATGTTTAATAATATTTTGGATGAGCGTAGCGAGCGAAGCGAAGATTCCATTTCACTACACTGGAGAAAAAATCCGGATTTTTTTTTTCTTCTTTTTTTTCTTTTGTATTTTTTTTCTGTCTGTTAATACGATTCCGGCTAAACCGATACCCCGATTGCGATGAAATTTTATAAGGGCCTTCGAAATCTCTTAACTTAGAACTGCCACGTTTTTGATCGCAATAAGAAAAAATGTTCCCATAAAAATCGCAATTTTACGATTTGTTTTCGATTTTTTAAAAAAAATTCGGCTTATAACACCTACATGCTTTATCCGATTGTGATGATTTTTTCACAGAACCTTAATTTTATGAATTTATATATTCGTGTGAAATTTGAGCGTAACCGAAAAATTATTTCTCGTGGTAATCGCAATTTTACGATTTTTTTCGATTTTTTAAATTTCTTCGACTTATAACACCTAGGTACATGCTTAAAATTTAAATTTAAGTTAATTTTTTATTTAATTTAATTTAATTTTAAAAAAATCTTCCAACTTAGTAATGATTTTTTCACAGAACAGAAAATCCGCATAACACATGGCAGCTCAATGCACCAATTACGCTCATCCAACAACGCGGCGGGACTAAAGCGTTTTCCTAGTAAAATACAATCCAGAAATTACAAAATCTTTCCCGACCAGGCGATTGAACCCACGTCTCCTATATTTCGGCTATAAGGGCGCTGTAGCCAACTAGACTAGGGAAACGCCAAAGTCGTTGTTAGACGAGTGAGCGAGTCATGTGTTGAGTACCCGGGTACATTTGCATTTAAGTTTGATAGGTATAAATAATAGGGTTTTTAAGTTTAGTTGGTATAAGGTCGCGTCAACTGTAAGGCCATAATCAGGGGCGGATAGGCCCGTCTGTCGACTGGGCAAATGCCAGAAGGGCCGGTAGGGCTGAGAAGGTTTTGGGCCGCCTACATTGAAATCAATCATCATTCAGGCAATGTGCTGTTCTTAGAAATATAAAAATTAATGTGGTCCGTGGAAGACGGATCTCTTTAGGCCGAGTGAGCTTGTCAGTCATTTGAGCATACAAATACGAGGCTGGTGTAAGCAAGGGTAGGGCCGCTGTGGCAAAGATTACTGGAGGCACATTATTTACTCACGTAGGTATCGAAGAGCATGGTAAAAAAAACTTGGTAACAAAATAGCTTGCGACAAATACTACAAAAATACTACTGATTGTTGTAGCAGGGGGGTAAACAGGGACTTTTTGTTGGAAATCGCAAGGGCCGATTTTTTCCAACAAAAACTACTGATTATTGGTGGTGAGGGGGGGGGGTGCAAACAGGGCCGTTTTATTGAAAATCGCCAGGGCCGATTTTTTCCCCAATCCGCCCCTGGCCATAATGCGCAATTCTAGCCTATGATAGGCTAGGGAGGCCTAAGGTAGGGGGAAGAAAAGGAATGTTACGGGGTACTCAACACATGGCTCACTCACTCGTCTAACAACGACTTTGGCGTTTCCCTAGTATATTCCTGTATACGCCAGTGCCAGGATGACACAGATTTTCAATCCCCACCCCCTCCAACATGGTGGTATATATAATATATTGCCCTCAACCCTTGTCCAAAATTGTCACAGTCCGCTCGCTCACACCCTTTAAATTTATGGACGTCATTAAATTTAATTGACGGCCCTTTTTTGGTATTTCAGTGCAAAATGTCAATTTTTAGGGATGATAGAGGACACTAGAGGTAGAATATCGTTTGCCTCCCAACGGAATAGTAATTCTTATATTTTTGGATGAGCGAAGCGAAGACTTCAATTTCACTGACCCCCAAAAAATTTAGCTCGGGTGTTTTTTTTTTTTGTTTTTTTTTTTTGTTTTTTTGTCTGTTTTGTTAACTCTCTACCAGGCAAACGGCATATCCGATCTTGATGAAAATTTGACAGGCCCTTCGAAATCTCTGGACTTAGAGGTGTATTTGTTTTTTGGGTACAGTCAAGAATATTTTCTCATGAATATCGTATTTTTAACGATTTTTTTTTTATTTTTGGTGCGATATTTCGTGACATTTGGGCCAATTCGGGACCAAACGGGTGGGGCTACAACGTTCATATTATACATGGACATTAAAGGGTTTGGTGATGTGTACCTTTTAAAAGAAAAAGTTTAAATAGATAGCCAGAATCTATAGAAATAAAGCTTTTAATATAAGTTTTTTACGGTAAATAATACAAATTGAGAACAAAAGAAACTTGACAACAATCAGCTACAATGCGTGGGCAGCAAAAAAAAGAACTTGAAAAAGTAAAGATTCCCCATGCAAAATAAAATTTTTAAAAGCTCATCCATCAACGCGGCGGGACTTTAGCGTTTTCCTATTTATCTACCACCATGCCAAATTTCATGCTGGTAAGTATTGATTAATCACTACTATAGGTGTGGGGGTAGAAAAAACATGTGAAATTAGGTTAATTGGACCGACAATTGGATAATTTTAATGATTATAATGTATAAATTAATACGACCTAGTACCAATTCCAATTTTAAGGGATGGTAGAGGGCACTAGGGGTGAAATATCGTTTGCCTCCCAACTGAATAGTAATTCTTATATTTTTATCTATAGTTGTCCCAACGAAAGAATGCAAGTGGCTCGAAATTGTTTTCCCAACATAACAACTTTATCAATTCTATTCACGCTAGCTCAGCGTGGATCTTGCACACGGAGGAGCTCTGTGATCTAGCACAGATAATTTTTGCTTACGTTAGTAAAATATATTTCTCTTTCATACACAAAGGCGACATTCCTTTTAACGCGCATTCATTCTACCCCCACCACTACCATGAGCATCTGCATTCTTTCGTTGGAGCAAGTATACCACCATGCCAAATTTCATGCTGGTAACTTACTACACAGTGTTTGTCACTAAAAGTGTAATAATTGGGGTTGGGGGTATATAAATTGATTTTTTTGTATGAATGATTTATGATTAATTGCTGACTGGACTATAACACATTGACACATAATTTTAAGCAGCAATTGAAATATTCAAAATGTATTAAATACGACTTAACGTTTTTCCCAAAGTTTAGGGTGGTAGGGAGGGAACAGTAGGGGTGAAATATCGCTTGCCTCAAGGCGTTTTTTTTTATTATTATTATTATTTTATGTACCATCATTCCAAATTTCATGCTTATTCATTAGGTGCCTAACTGGTGAATGCTGAAATCAAGGTAAAAATAATATAAACTATTAGGATGAGGGTTGAAAAATGTGGTTTGGAAATGAGAATAGGCCGATTGGTTAAAACAATTAAACATAATT